>JBBPBX010004027.1:0-11115 GCA_038048925.1 Garcialebias charrua
GATGTAAGAATTATGAGGAGGTCAATATTAATACTGATCTCCTTTTTATCTTAATTAATCTACTTATTCAGATTGAATAGTAAATTCACGGATTCTGTTCTTTTTCAGTTTACCCAATATTTCTGTGATCTTTATGATGGATAAATACACAAAGCCATTAAGTGACAAAGACGTTAACTTAGTTTGATATGTCAAAGAGACACTATCATTTATTTAAAATAAATCAACTAAATTAACACCATTACACTTGATTGACATGATTTCACTTTCTTTCAATTCAAATACGTCAGCACACTTGATTTAACACAACAGACATAAATATTGGATGTTAACATATTTAGTCTGTGGGCATTTCAGCTTAAAATAGTTTCCAGCTTAGATAGAGAGGGAAAGATTTAGGAGGAGAAATTTATGGAGGAAGAAAAGTTAAGAGTCAGGGAGTTATCTTGATGTGTTTTAACCAGAAACATGGCAGTTCTCCGGCCGATTAAAGCTACACGTTGGTACCCTTGGCAAAGCATTTGACGACTTGTTACCTCGTGAAGATGGTCAGTCTCCCTCGGTCCAGTTTGGTCAGTTCGTTTACCATTCTCAGCGTCTCCAGACGTGCGCCTTGACTCGAACCGAAGTAACGGCAGCTCCTGGTGCTGTTGTTCAAGATAAGACGTTCCTTAAAGGAATGTCAATAAAAGAGAGCTTTTCAGCTGTTGAAGATGGCTTATAACTTGGCATGTTATAAGTCTTTAACTGAATGACATGGTCATTAGCGTGTTGACCAGACGATCATCAGTTCTTTGGAGAAGACCATAGTTTGAGGCTTACTCCAGCAGACTTTCTTTGAGAAAGTAAAATGTGAAGGTTTTAACTGAGACGTGACCCAGAAAATGTGTTCTTTCTGATTGGCCGAATGGCATCATAAGTTGATGTGAGGATGACATCAACATGTTGAAAGGGGGTCAAAAGATTAGTTTGTCAGAAAGATAAAGTGTTAGTTTCAGATGTCAGCATTTTATCATAAAACTGATTCCTTTGCTTTAACACTTTAACAAAATACTGTTGGTTTGATTAAAACAACGTCATTAAGCATTACATATGGGACCTATTAATGATAATAGCTTGATTATTAAATAGGACAAAAACAAAAGTCTCTGGATGTCTAGATTGTCCTGAGCTCAAGCTAAAATGAATGAGATAAAGTGTTCCTTTTATCTTCACATGCAAGTTCGAGAGGAGAGGAGAAATCCTCCATGTACAACATTTTGAATTAAGCAGAGTATTTGATTTATCTGACATTAAAATGTACTGATGCTCTTACAAATAAAATTATTCATTTGATCACATCAGCCTAAAATCAAAGATAGAAATAGTCTCTTATTGGTGACTATGTTATCAGATTATAGCTAAATGAATAATTTTGTAGTAAATGTCTTGCTTTACTGAGAGGTCAGTAAAGGTCATCACTGGACAGTTCAAAAACCTTAATTTGACCCTGGGTAGGTCCACTACACTGTTTTTCTCTTACATTTTGTTGTTGGATGTAACTGGGACCCTGTGTACATAATCTCATTTCATCACATGTACTACATGCGGTGCAAATGACAATAAAGACTCTCTGACTCCGACTCTGAATATCTGTTGACATATTTTCCTTTGATTCTATATTTGGTAATATGAGAAGACAGAAATATTTTTGGGGTATGATTGTTGCACACATCTAATGGCTGTAACTTTAATGTTTACCCCCCCAAAATGACTACTGTATGTTGTTTCATTTGCCTCCCCCTTGAATTGCCACATTATCTTAGCGGAGGAGTTTGTGCGCCTGAATGATTCTAGGAGCTATTATGTCGAGGACAATTTTAATTGCCCATGGTAGAGTCTCCCAAGGCAGATTAGTTCTAGGTGACACACTGCAAAAACGTAAAATCTTACCAAGTCAAATTTTCTAATTTCAAGTCAAAACCTCTTATCACACTTAATATAAGTCAAAAACATATTTCTAAGTAAGACATAACAACTTGTTTTGAGACAATGCATCTTGAAAATCTTGATAAGGCAAAAAGTCTTGAAAATATCTTGTTTTGAGTCATTTCTTATTTGAAACAAGCTTTTCTGACATTTCATAAACATTTGCAGTTGTCGTGAGGTTTGTAAAACGTGAAAAATCTTGTTTCAAGATAACAAACTAACTTGAATTAAGACAAATCTGCTTCTTTGATCAGCATGCCCACTCAAAGTATTAAACATTCTATTTTTTATACAGGTTCTCTTTAATTTTGGACAGACTCCATTGTCCTATTACAATTTCTTTAAACCAATACAGTAGTTCATTAACATTTTCTACATTGTATTTTTTTCCAAGGCTGAATACTACATAAACATACCTACTGTGCAGTTTATATTAAAGAGACAAATAATGCAGGTTCATTTCACATATTTATTTTAACATATAATTTAACATATAATTGATTTTAATAATATAAATATGTGGTTAGGACAGATTAAACGGCCGTGGGGCGGCCGTGGCGTAGTGGTAATGGCAGTCGTCCCCCGATCAGAAGGTTGGAGGTTCGAATACTGGTTCCCCACACCATGTGTCCTTGCGTCCCCGGGCAAGACACTTAACCCCGAGTTGCTCCCGGTAGGACTGGATGGCGCCTTGCATTGGTCTGCCGCTACCAGTGTATGAATGTGTGTATGAATGTGTGTATGAATGGGTGGATGGTTGGTATTGTAAAGCGCTTTGGGGCCCCTCATAGGGGGCTGGAAAACGCTATATAAATAAGCTTCATTTACCATAAACATATTTTTCTACGTTTGAGACAAGGGGAAAAAATAGTAAAAAAGGGATTTCTGGGTATGGGCTCTCTGAGGGAGGAATCAATGTTAACAAGATTAAGAATAGGTCATACAAATCTGAACAGTACTTTGTTTATTATAGGGAAACACAATACATGTAGTGGACGTTGTGACTTTTGCCAGGATAGCCTACAGAGTCAGTGCAGCACTTCATTTTGGAATGTTTTAAATATTCAGATGAAAGGAAAACTCTACTTGACCAAATGAAAAAATAAGTCACATGCCCTATCAGTTTGAAGAGCGTTTTGGAATGGGGATCTAGTAAAGGTGGACGTAAATACTTTGTTTTACTTGACATCAACAGGCTTTTTATTTTTTATTTTATTATTATTTCAATGAAGCGGGCGCTGTACCGGTCTGTCGTGGTGAAGAGAGAGCTGAGTCAAAAGGCAAAGCTCTCAATTTACCGATCGATCTACGTTCCCACCCTCATCTATGGTCATGAGCTTTGGGTTATGACCGAAAGAACAAGATCTCGGATACAAGCGGCTGAAATGAGTTTTCTCCGCAGGGTGGCTGGACTCTCCCTTAGAGATAGGGTGAGAAGCTCAGTCATCCGGGAGGGACTCGGAGTAGAGCCGCTGCTTCTCCACATCGAGAGGAGCCAGTTGAGGTGGCTCGGGCATCTGGTTAGGATGCCTCCTGGACGCCTCCCTGGTGAGGTGTTCCGGGCATGTCCCACCGGGAGGAGACCCAGAGGAAGACCCAGGATACGCTGGAGGGACTATGTTTCTCGGCTGGCCTGGGAACGCCTTGGGATTCCCCCAGAGGAGCTGCTCCAAGTGGCTGGGGAGAGGGAAGTCTGGGCCTCCCTACTTAGGCTGCTACCCCCGCGACCCGACCCCGGATAAGCGGAAGAAAATGGATGGATGGATGGATGGATGGATGGATATTATTTCAATACAGATACAGTTACAATTTTAAGAATGTGAACAAAAAGAACAAGACAAAAAAGTTCATGCTCAATAATCCAGGTATCAAATCCAATAATTCTCAATCAGGTCATCTGGACAGTTTCTTTTTAGTAGAACAAGAGTCAACAGAAGAATTTAAGTAGTTTAGGGATGGTACCATTAGATGGCGGTAATACACCGGAAGGATGTAAGCTGCCGTAAAACCTCACAGAAGAAGAAGAAGAAGAGGGCTTCTCTCTCGTGTCTTGTTCTCTCTCAGCTGCGTGCGCAGTACGCATGCGCAGTCTTGGACTTTTAGTAAAACTTTCGACGGTGGCTTTTTAGGTAAGCTCTCTTACCTTTTCTCAAGTACGATAAAGTTATTTGTACAGAGTTTCTGTCGTTGTAATGCGCATTACACATTCTTATCGTGCAGCTGACGTGAAATAAAAAGTAGCGGCGCGAGCTAGCGCTACTTTTTATTTCACGTTCCTAGCCTAGGAACAGCTAACAGCGTGGATGAGCTATGTATGACGCGGTTGTGTCGACGTTAAGAGGTAACGTATTTATACAAAGTTGTTTATAATGTAGACTGAGACATGGGCAAAAGTTGTTGTAATGATCATACCAATATTAAATAAAAGTTTTTACGTCTTTAGTGACGTGTGTGTGCGAACGCAGGCGGTAGCCGCTGTAAGAGAGTGCTATGTTGCTAAATGCTAACTGGACATGTTGCTAAATGCTAACTGCACATTCTCCACCGGCGCAAAGGAAAAAAACTGAATTCCGCTACACTTGGCAATAAATTATTAAAAATATTGCAATAATACAATGGAGAGAACCCAACTCTTTTATGATTTGCTGTTGCTGTGAACATTAATACATATCTCAGTTAATAGTATGAAAACTGAATAACAATACAATTTTAAAATCAATAATGCATATAATTGTTATTGCTGGCTTGTCTCTAAATGCATGTCTCCCATCCATTCATGTACAGCTACTTTGAGACAGCAACAAAAAATGTGTTCAGTTGTTAGCTGCAGATGTGAATCTAAATTTGATTGAACTATGAAATTTCAGATATCTAAGAAACTTTTTTCATTCATTCATTCATTCAACCTTTATTTATACAATTTATAAATAAATTTATTTATTTATATTTATTTATACAACTTCTAAATTTTCAAAATTTATAAACTACGGTACCTGTAAACAATTTTACTGGTTTAAAACAATATTAATGTTAAAAAAATGCTTTGTTGTAGCCAGTGCAATTAAGAAAAAGCTAGTACTTTGTGCAATGTGTGCTCAATGCCTAGTTTAATGGTATTATTGTTAAGGTTTCTTTATTGTATCACAGATACCCAAAACGTAACTACTTCTTATCTCAGACCTCCAAAAATCTAAATGATCCAAAAAAATTCTGGAAAACCATTAAATCTCTCTCAGGCACCCCCCAATCATCTGACCTCCCATCACAATTTCTTGTTGACTCTGTTCCTGTGTCAAATAAGCACGAGATCCTGAACTGTTTCAATAAACATTTTGTTGCTTCTAGTTCATTATTTGACACAGTTACAAACGGAAAATCAGCCACTTTATCTAATAATCAAACTTCTACAAATCAAATCCCTTCTACAAGTCAACCATCTGTTAATCACACCTTCTCTTTTTCTCCGTTCTCAGTCAGTGAGGTAAATAAACTGTTAAATGATCTTGATCCAAAAAAATCTGCAGGTCCAGATGAACTTCCACCTTATTTCTTAAGGCTGGCTGCTCATATCATCACAGTCCCTGTGACCCACATCTTAGCCAAGGTTCAAGAAAAACTGATAAACTCCCAGATCAAAAATTATCTGGACTCATTTAACATCTTACCTCTCCATCAATCTGGTTTCAGGAAAAAACACAGCACAACAACTGCTTCTCTGAAGGTTCTGAATGATGTTGTTGAAGCATTGGATGCTAAGGACTATTGTGCTGCACTTTTCTTAGACCTGTCTAAAGCTTTTGACACTGTGGATCATAACATCCTGTGTCATAAGCTCTCAGAAATCGGTTTCTCTGATCACACCATCGGTTGGTTTTCTAACTATCTTTCCAATCGGATGCAATGTGTTCAACATAACGGTACTTCTTCCAGCTATTTAACAGTTAAAAATGGTGTACCACAAGGCTCAGTTTTAGGACCCACTCTCTTTACAATCTACATAGCTAATGTAGGTCACTGCATCCCTGATGCATCCTTACATTTCTATGCTGATGATACAGTTGTTTACTGCCGAGCTAAAACAGTTGCTAAGGCTTTCCTGTTACTGCAATCTGCTTTTGACATCATCCAGTCAGATTTGTTCCGTCTCAAACTTGTCCTAAATGCTGATAAAACAAAAGGGATGTTTTTTTCAAATAGGAAGGCGGTTCCAGCAGATCCTCCTCTGATTTTTTCTTCAAATGGTGTCCCTATTGAGTTTGTTGATTCCTATAAATATCTGGGTATCCTGATTGATTCACATCTCTCTTTTAAACTCCACGTGGAAAACCTAGTGAAGAAACTGAAAGTTAAACTGGGTTTCTTTTTCAGAAACAGATCATGTCTATCACTGAATGTCAGGAAACGCCTTGTGTCTGTGACTTTCCTTCCCTCCATTGATTACGGTGACATTCTCTACATGAATGCTCCTACAAGCACCCTGCGGATGTTGGATGTTGTCTATCATGGTGCACTAAGATTCATAACTGGTTGTGATTATCGTACCCACCACTGCACCCTGTATTCACTGGTTAACTGGACATCATTAACCTCACGCAGACTCTTCCACTGGTACATTTTCATCTTTAAATCACTTCTTGGTCTGCTGCCCTCATACATCTCCTCCTACATGTCTTTGCGTGAGTGCAGCTACAGTGTGCGCTCTCAGGACATGATTACCTGCAGTGTTCCGTCAGTGAGGACTGAACTTGGAAAAAGGGCCTTCTCCTACTCCGCTCCTGCTTCATGGAATATCTTACAAAAAGATCTGAAGCTCTCGACCTTGACTTCTCTAAATGGTTTTCAGAATCTGTTGGAATCCTGGCAAAAACCAATGCAGATCTGTTCCTGTCTTTGATTTTATACGTCTACCTTATAATGTTTTGCTAGTTTTTTGATACTTTGTAAAAAAAAAAAAAAAAAAAAAAACTTTCTTTTGTTTTTTTTTTTCTTCTCTCTTTTGTTTTCTATTGTTTATTGTTTGTTTGTTTATTGTTTATTGTTTAAGGAAATTATACCACTGCTGTTCATTGTTCTTTAGTTTTAGCAGGTCGCTTTCGTAAATGAGCCCTTGAGGTTCAAAAGATTTACCTGACTAAATAAAGGTTGAATGAATGAAAAAAATACCCACCAAAACCTGAAATCACAGCAATGGCTAAAAGGAGAGCTGTATTACCCCATGCTACAGGACCAAGGTCGAATTCATGGGTAAGTGAAATGCATCCAGTTAATGACCAAAGTTTTTTTATTTTGCACATTTTTATTGAGGATTTAAAAAAATGTAATTACCGGTAATGTGTTCTTAAGGTCACTGTGTTTGCGCAACTAAACCAAAGATTGCAGAATGTGAGGTCCCCTAAAAAACATCTCTTGAGTGGGAGACAATCAAAGTGGTAAAGCTGCAACTAACGATTCATTTCCTCAATAATAAATATGTCATAGCTTTAGTAGACTTAATAACATATGATGTTGGCCAGCATTTGTTGGAATTGATTAATTGGCTCATCTTTGCAGCTCTTCAAAGAGACGCCGTCTTGATGAGCACAGATGAGGCCATTTCGAGCGACTCAACAATCATTCTGGACCAGTCTACAGATGAGACTACCAGCACACCGACTCAGGCACTACTGACAAGGAGTTTGGTGAATTTAGTTTTGTATTTATTTTGTCTTGTTTTTGTTTTGTTTATCTTCCACAATCTGAATATTAACATTATGATTCATCATGCCAACAGAAAGATGTCTATGTGTTTCAGGAAAAACAAGCCCCCAAAGCCCCCAGGAAGCTCTCCCTCTCCTGTCCAGTTCTAAGAGTGAGTTTGTCCTACTTTATTTTGGTGGTGTGCATCTTTGTACTACTTTTGCAACTTCATGTGATTAGCATGACCGTATGTAACCCATCTAATCAAACAGAGGATTAAGTCAAATTTGGTTATACTGTATAAGCACATTTTCAGATTCATGTTTTTTAAGCTTCATTTTGACACCTGGATTATTCTGATAATTCAAACATTTCCAGAAATGTATGCTGGTGAAGATTCTCAGTCGTCCAGGACATGATAAATCAAAAAAGGCGTTCAATACAAGATCAACTGGACTTTATTTGTAACAGAAGACGTTTCGCTGATGAGCGAAATGATTTCGTTGATGATGAGCGAAACATCTTCTGTTACAAATAAAGTCCAGTTGATCTTGTATTGAACGCCTTTTTTGGTTCCAGAAATGTAGATTAATTTATCTTTTTAATTACAATAATACATTATTATTTGAATGTTAATGAGAAATTGGTGTTATTATTTTTTAAAGAATAAACCTAACATAGTATTTGGATATTAAAGTTTTCAAGGTGGAAAGAAACAAAATCTTTGCAGGTTGCTGGAAATATCTTACTCAAAATCATTTTTTTAATTGATACATTTTTTTCCATGGTTCTACACTAAAGCCCGAGATACACTGAAGCAGACTCCGTATACGCGCGTATACGCGCGTATACGGAGCCGCTGCTACACTCGGCTTTCGTTCTCGCGTAGATTCTCGTGTTTTCGCTCCAAATTCTAACGTCATTTCCTCCGTACCGTCACTTCCGATCGTCACTTCCGCTAGTTTTTCGCTCCAAACGCTCGCGTTCTCCTTGTTGTAATATGAGCAGCTGAGCACGGAGTGCTTTTCCTGCAGCCCACAGCCCACCACAGCCCACCAGGGAATATATAAAACATCGCGCACCCAGGTAGGACCTGAATTCATTCATTTCATTCATCGAGTGAACGGAGGAAGAAGCGGTTACTTGACTTTAGGCAAAAAAACAAAAGAAAAGGCCCGATCAGCGATAAAAAAGAGGAATTTATTTCATTTGTGTAACATACAAAACAGTCCGGCTCCGGGGAAGTTTAGGTCAGACACCGCGCATCGCGTATGCGAATCGCGTATGCGTAGTAAAAAAATACTTTTGCGCGTACTTGCCCTGAGGGGCTACGCTGCGTACGGGGCGTACGTACGCTGCGTATTGGCGTATCGTGAGGACGCTCGAGTGTATCTCGCCCTTTACTTCTTGCACTGATTGTACTGGTGTTTCTAAATTTTTTTGTTGGTTCACCAGCACAGTTAGTGCACCCAAATTTTCAACCGCGTCATATTTAACATAATAGTATTACAGGTTCTCTCTTTATTTTATTTATTTATCTGGCTTATATTCCACAATCTTAAAATATGATTCATCATGCCAACAGAAATATGTCTTTGTGTTTCAGGAAAAACAGGACCTCAAAGCCCCCAGGAAAACTCTCCCTCTCCTGTCCAATTCTGATTGTGTGTTCGTCCAACTGCCTGCTCACGGTAGGAGATGTGCCCATCACATTTCCCAAAGACATTTTATGTTTAAACATTTGAAGTTGTAGTGGCTCCCTCATTTTTCATGGTGCCCAGTAGTATACTCTCCATTTTTCATAGCAAAAATAGTTTTTATTTTGTTGAGGGTGTTTTATATTATTTTTTAAAAATATAATCAAGTGTTAACTACAGTTGTAATTGGGAGTAGTAGTTGTTGCATTGCTCCTGAAACCATTGTGATAAAATAAATGTGTTGAAGTTAAAGAATACCTTTCATTTTTTGACATTACAGAAATTTTTTGAATGTTTTGACAAGACATGTATGTTATTACGTTTGTTGGTTAAATTTGATAACGGGTTGGAGAAACATCTGAAACATCTGTAGAACTAAAAATGAGTAAAAGTTTTAGGGATGTATACTAATTTTAAGCATCACACGCTCAATTGTAGTAAAATATTGCTAAGAATGAGATTTTTTGCAGCTAGGTTTAAGATTGTTTATCTTGTAAAAAGATAAAATGTCTTATTTTTAGAAATCGTGTCAAGACAATTTTCACTTGTTGGAAGATCTTTTTGCTTATTTCAGTCAAAAAAAAAATCTAATTTTAAGTTGTTTTAAACTTGTTTTCAGAGTAGACTTTTCTCCAGTGTACTACTTTTGAGCATCAGAATCTTATTATAAGACAAGAAAAGCTCACAATTGTAGTAAAATATTGCTCAAAACTAGATTTTTGTAGCTAGTTTCAAGATTCCGCATATCTTGTTTTCACTTGTTACCAGATCTTTTTGCTTATTTCAATCCAAAAAAAACCTAATTTTAAGTTGTTTTAAACTTGTTTTCAGAGTAGACTTTTCTCCAGTGTACTACTTTTGAGCATCAGAATCTTATTATAAGACAAGAAAAGCTCACAATTGTAGTAAAATATTGCTCAAAACTAGATTTTTGTAGCTAGTTTCAAGATTCCGCATATCTTGTTTGACTTGAACAAAATGTCTTATTTTAAGAATCTTGTCAAGTGAATTTTCACTTGTTCCATTGGCAGATTTTTTTGCTTATTTCAAGCAAAAAAATCTTATTTTACATTTTTTTTTTTCTTATTTTTAGAGGGGCATTTTTTCCAGTGCAGGCAGGCGAGACCAAGAGTGATTCTGAAGCCTTTTGATGGACAACACAAATCAAGGAACTCAATGTCCCTTGCCGGGACGTGTGTTACCAGACTCACTCTGGAGCCAGGCCTAGGGGAGGGGCTTGTCGGTAAGTGCCTGGTTATCGGGTGTCTATGCATGGGGCCCTGTTTGGGCTCAACCCGAAGGAGCAACATGGGTGTGTCAGTCTACCACTACCGGTGTATGAATGTGTGTATGAATGGGTGGATGGCTGGTGCTGTAAAGCGCTTTGGGGTCCCTCACAGGGGGCTGGAAAGCGCTATATAAGTAAGCTCCATTTACCATTTACCATCCCTGTTGGCCAACCATCTGCAGGAAGGGCCATAAAAGTTGGGTGCATGATTCTCATGGGCAGTTGCAGAAGGCTAGGTCCTTGGTGCTCTGACCCTAGCTTACCAAAGCTGGCTCTTGGGACATGGAACGTAACCTCGCTGGCAGGGAAGGAGCCTGAGCTTGTGTCTATGGTGAGAGGTACTGACTAGATATAGTGGAGCTCACATCAATTCAGAGAATGGGCTCCAGGACCAATCTCCTTGAGAGGGGTTGGTCCTTATTCCACTCTGGAGTTGCCCATGGGGAGAGGCGCTGAGCTGGTTTTGGGTATACTTATAGCCCCCCC
>JBBPBX010004027.1:11139-58366 GCA_038048925.1 Garcialebias charrua
CCCCCGACTTGGTGTGCATGTGTGTTATGGTGTGCTCACACCGAGCAGCGTTTTTACCTCCAAAGCTTCCAGCCTCCATGTAAAGTCAATGGTGGACGCACACAGGCACCTCCTGGCGTCTGGCGTCAGGTCGCGTGCGTGTTGAGCGTGCTGAGGAGCGTTTTTTCGTGCACGTGAACCGGCTTCCACCTCCAAACCGAGCATTCAACATGTTGAAGATTTCGCGGTTCAAACTTTCAAACGCCGCTCAACTCCACCTGATTGGTTGGTGTGTCAACCAATCAGGGAGAGTCGGGGGGCAGAAGAGAGGGGGCAGTGGGAGAGTCCCTATGTGACGCGGAAACGAGGGTGCGCGCGCACTATGTGACGTATTGTTTGTCGGAAAAAAAAAGAAAAGACTCGCGAGCTCGTGGACTATGGAAGAGAAACTCATTGTAGCTGTGTGTTCGCGACAATTCCTTCACGACCAGTCAAGTCTGCTCGACAGAGACGGAAATAAACAGCTCCTCCTCGCCTGGCGGAGTGAGCAGGACTCCGTGCTGGACTCCGTGCGCAGGGCTCATACCGGTAAGCTCCTCCCACACACCCAACAGCTTCTTGGCATCTGGCGTTCAGCTCTGGACATGTTGCATTCACAAGTGCGTCCACTTGCGTGCGTGAGGAGCTTTTTGGAGGTTCAAAACGCTGCTCGGTGTGACTGTACCATTAGAGTTTTCCCTGGTAGATTAGAGGGTGGTGTCCCTGCACCATCTGGTGGGGGAATGAGCTCTGACTTATGTTTGTGCCTACATGCCAAACGGCAGTTCAGAGTATCCAGCCTTCTTGGAGTTCTTGGCTTTCTGCTGGTGGATTTCCATGCCCATGTGTGTAATGCCAGTCAGACCTGAAGAGGTGTGATTGGGAGGAACAGCCTCTCTGATCTGAACCTGAGTGGTGTTAAGTTGTTGGACTTCTGTGTTAGCATGAACTTTCTTGTGTTAGGCATAGTTTTTCCATGACTAACACCATTTTCTAACATAAGGGTGCAATTGCACTTGGTACCAGGACACCCTAGGTTGTAGATCGATGATTGACTTTGTTGTCATGTAATTTGATTTGCGTCTGTTTGTTTTGGACACTCGGGTTAAGAGAGCAGCTGAGCTGTCAATTGAACACCACCTGGTAGTGAGTGTGATCAGATGGCAGGGGAAAAACCTAGTAGACCCAAATGTGTAGTGATGGTTTGTTGAGAATGTCTGGCAGAAGAACCCGTCAGGGAGGTTTTCAACTCACACCTCAGGGAAAACTTTAACCATATCCCAGCTGAAGTGGGGGCATTGAGTCAGAGTGGGTCATGTTTCACAAATCAATTTCTGCCTTGATCTGTGGCCACAAGTTTGTCTGTGCTTCTCCCGCTGGCCATCCATGAACTTAGTGGTGGACATCCCAGGTTAGGGAGGCTGACAAGCTGAAAGAACAAGGAACCGGCCAACAAGTCCTATCGGGTCTTGTTGGCTGGTAAGACTCCGGAGGCAGCTGAGGAGTACAGGTGGACCAAACGGTCTGCAGCCTTGGCTGTTGCTGAGGGAAAAGCTCAGATGTGGGAGAAGTTTGGTGAGGCCTTGAATAGAGATTTTCAATCAGCTCTGAGGAGATTCTGGCAAACAATCAGGTGGCAGAGGAGGGGAAAGCAGCACTTCAATAACACTGTGTTCAGTGAAGGTGGGTTTCTTTTGACTGCACCCAGTGAATTTGTTGGAAGGTGAAAGGAATATTTGTTGGACAGTCTCAATCCCACAATACATCTTTCAAAGAGGAAGCTGAGTCGTGGGACTTCGGGGTTGGTCTGTCCATAACCATGGCTGAGGTCGCTGATGTAGTCAAAAAACTTTGCGGTGGCAGGGCTCTGAGAGTGGATGAGATTTGACTTGATTTCCTTATGACTGTGGATGTTGTCTTCATTTATATGCCTTTGCAACATCATATGGACATTGGGGACAGTGCCACTGGATTGGAAGGCTGAGGTGGTGGTTCCCTTCTCCACAAAGGGAGGTCAGAGGATGTGTTTCAAATATCAAGATTCATGGTTCAAGATTCTTTATTGTCATTCACATCACATGTGATACATGAGGTGGAATGAAATTGTATACGTAAGGTTCTAGTTATACTCCAAAATAGCAAATATATAAAGTATATAAAAAACAGTATACGAGTATCTAAGATCTATGCTAAACACTAATAATGTAAAATAATACATTATACAGTATTAAACAACAGCTTGAACATGAGCCTGTTGTAAGCAGATGGGTATGAATATACCAGTTTAAAGGCAAAAGATCAGCAGCATGGATAATCAGCAGCACAGATAAGTCAACAATTAGTAGCAGGGATAATCAGCAGCACAGATAAGTCTCATATCACCAATTAAAGTGGTGCTACAGTGATTTTTCATTTTGCTTACAGTAATTTTCATGGTTAGGGATTTATGAGTCTAACAGCTTCAGGGTAAAAGCTGTTCCTCAGTCTAGTGGTTCTACACTTAATGCTGCACAACCTCCTGCTTGACGGAAGTAGGGCAAAAAGTGTATGTGCTAGGTGAGTGGAGTCCTTCATGATACAGGTGGCACTTCTCTTTCATCTGGAGGTGTATATGTCTGTGATGGTGGGGAGGCTGACTCCAACAGTCTTCTGTGCAGCCTTCACCACTCTCTGCAGAGCTTTTCTTTCCGAAGCTGTGCAGCTCCCGTACCACACGGTGATGCTGGTACACAGGATGCTCTCCACTGTACACATGTAAAAGGAGGTAAGGACTAAGGATATAGGGGCATCACTCTCTTTAGCCTCCTTGGTAACATTGATTCAGGGGCCCTGGAGAAGAGAGTGCAATTAATGGTCGAACCTCAAATCCAGGAGGAACAATGTGGATTTCGTCCTGGTTGTGGGATACCGGATACGCTCTTTACCCTCACTAGAGTCCTTAAACATTAATGTGAGTTGGTCCATTGAATCTACGCATGTTTTGTGGACTTGGAGAAGGCTTTTGACAATATTCCTTGAGGTACACTGTGGGGGGTGCTCTGTGAGTTTGGGATTTGGGGCCCGTTGCTATGGGTTGTTTGTCCGTTTACAAGTTTTGCAAGATATTGGTTTACATTGACAGTAGTGATTCAAACGACTTTATGGTGGGAGTTGGACTCTGCCAGAACTGCCCGATGTCTCAGATTTTGTTCATTACCTTTATGGATGGAATTCCTCTGTGCAGCCAGCGGGTGGAGGGAGTCCAGTTTGGTGGCCTCAGGATTCCATCTCTGCTACTTGCGGATAATGTAGTCCCACTGGTGTCATCGTGCCATGACTTTCAGCACTCGCTGAAACGGTTTGCAGCTGAGTGTGAAATGGCTGGGATGAGAAGCAACACCTCCAAATCTTAGGACATGGTCCTCAGTCAGATAAGGGTGGATTGCTCTCATCAGGTCAAGGGTGAGGTTCAGCCTGAAGTGGAGGAGTTTAAGTATCTTGAGGTTTTGTTCACGAGATGGTGTAGAGGCAGGGCAGCCGGCTCAGGACCGGAAGGTCCCGGGTTCGATCCCCGGTCACGGCATACCTCGTTGTGTCCCTGGGCAAGACACTTAACCCCGAGTTGCTCTTGGTAGGACTGGCTGGCGCCTTGCATGGTAGCCTACCGCTACCGGTGTATGAATGTGTGTATGAATGGGTGGATGACTGGTACTGTGAAGCGCTTTGGGGCCTCTCATAGGGGGCTGGAAAACGCTATATAAGTAAGCTCCATTTACCATTTACGAGTGAGGGAATAATGAAAATGAGAGTGACAGATTGGTGCAGCATCTGTAATATTGCGGACTCTGTGCCAGTTCATTGTGGTGAAGAAGGAAAAATTCACCGTTTACAGCTCAGTCTGCGTTCCTACCCTCACTTATGGTCATGAACTTTGGGTAGTGACCGAAAGAATGAGATCATGGACACAGATGGTTGAAATGAGTTTTCTCCACAGGGTAGCTAGACTTTCCCTTAGACATAGAGTGAGAAGTTCAGTTATCTGGGAGAGATCCAAAGTAGAATCACTGCTCCTTCACATTGCGAGGAGCCAGTTGAGGTAGTTGGGGCCTCTGGTAAGGATGCTCCCATGGCACCTCGCTTCGGGCATGTCTAACTTGGAGAGGACACTAGGGAACATCCAGGACATGTTGGAGACACTATGTCTCTCGGTTGGCCTGGGAACGCCTTGGGGTCCTCCAAGATTAGCTGTAAGGGGTGGCTGTAGAAAGAAATGTCTGTGCCTCCCTGCTCAAGCTGCTGCCCCCACAACCTGACTTCCAAACAAGCGGAAGATAATGGATGGATGGATGTTTCATTTGCCATGTTGGTACTTTTGGCAGTGAACTGGTGAAGGCAACAATTGCCTTACTGTGTATTGTGGAAATGGCAGCCACAACCTCATAATCTAGCACTCATCTGAATGGAGTCTTGACAGCATGGCCATGTATGGATTCATCTTTAATGTTGGGTGGGTGGGGTAGAGAAAGAGAGAGATTGACAAAATAGAGAGAGAGAGACATAGAGAGAGAAAGTGCGACAGAGAAAGAGCGACAGAGAGAGAGAGCCAAAGAGAGAGGCAAAGAGAGAGAAAGAGCGACAGAAAAAGAGCGACAGAGAGAGCCAAAGAGAGAGGCAGAGAGACAGAGAGATGTGTGCAAAGCAAAGCTGCTGTTTATTTAGAACGTGAAAATATGATAGAAAATTTGCACTTTTATTGCTTTTCCAAAACCATAACCGCTATACAAAAGCTCTGTTTGATTTTTTTCTCTCCCCAGCTGTGTGTGGTATATATTTATGCAAGCAACATCTATTTTTTTTTCACCATATATATATTTACAAGAAGTCAGATGTTACTACACTCCCTAAAAATCCCTGTTGTCAATTTAGAAAAGACATGTTTGATTGACAGCTGAGCCTGCAGTTAGACAGGACGGACCCATCAAGTCCTGGGTCCTGTCAGTCCGGTGATGAGCAGTAACCTGTTAGCAGAATGAACAGCTATCAACTTATCAAAGAGGAAAAATAAAATGGGTCTTTTGAACCTCGTAAAGACTGAGTGATGTGTGTATTTCAGTGGATGGACATCTTATTTTATATATTTTGTTTGCAATAATTGCACACAAGTAAATCATTAATTTACTGATCAGCAATACCACTTTGAGATTTTTGTTAATAAAAAGTGCGTTATAAATTAAATTCATTATTATTATTATTATTATTATTGTTTACGACAGTTTCAAAGTGTCAACAATAAGACTGAAAGCAGCTTTGTGAAACATTTGTCCAAAGATAAAAAATATCTAGACAAAGATCACAAGTGAGCAGCACGGTGATGCAGTAGGTAGAGCTGCCACCTCTCATCAAGAAAGTTGCCAGAGACTTTACATGAGTTTCCAGAGTAAAACCTGAGTTGAAGGTTATCCCAAGGTTTCTAGCTGAAGATTTAGAAAATGACCAAGAGGCCCAAGGATCTGCTTTATCATTAGTTGTTTTTATTCTGGTGCAAAGATGATTAGGAAAAAATAGATGTACAACTGGATATCATCAGCATAACAATGATAGGAGATATCCTTAAAAGATGCTGCCACAGTGACAATGGGCCACAGGAGAGAAGAGACAGAAGCTTTCGACTTTTCTTGTCTAGAGGCTAGGGCTGGACGATATGGCCAAATATTTTATCATAATATATTTCTTAGTTTCGGCCAATAATGACATAATTCCTATATTGATATAAACAAGATAAAAGCCTCAGAAAAACTGTACAAATAAATCTATGTTCACCTTTTGTATTTAGCCTTCAAAGAAATTTAAAATCACCGTCAAATAAGCATAAAACTCTCAACTTTGTCAAGATTAATGGTTTTAACTTTAAACAACAACAAACCCATGCAACAAACGTCTGTGTTTCCTGCATGGGTTTCTTTTTAGGATACACCTGGGGTGTTGTTTAGGGATGGGAACTGTTAATAAATTATCAATACCAATTCCTTTATCGATAGCATTTATCGATTCAATTCCTTAGTAATTCTGTTAACAATTCTCATTGGGTTAGGCAAAAATATATAGTACACCATTTGTGTGCATGAAGTATTTAATGCTCTTTCACCAGAACAAAAATAGAACTTTTATGAAAAAATAATTCCTAATTAACATTATTAAGGGGCTGTCCATGGTTGGAATGGGTGATAGGCTTCTATACAGTTGGACTTCTGTCCTCTTCCTCAAAAAGTTATTCTAGGGCTGTCTCTTTTTGCTGCTTTACAGGAGGCATCTGAAATTATTGACATAACCACAACTTGTAATTCACAAGTTTCAATTTTAAAATAAATAGTGTAATAATCCATGCAATCTATCATCTTTCATTACAAAAACAAAACTTACATAGTTATCATCTTCATCCTCTTCTGCCTCCCTCTTCGTGTCTCCCTCTGCATCTCTCCCAGCTCTGCCAGCTTCAGAAGAAATTCACCATTAAAAACACTGAGCAGCAAAAAAAGCTCTCACAACAGAAAGAGGCTACAATGAAACACACTGAACAAAAATATAAAACAACAATTTTGTTTTTGCTCCCATTTCTACGGTGGCATTTTTAGGTCTGTTGTGTGTTGGATATCGTCATCCTGAAAGCTAAGTGTGCTAGCACTAGCCTCTGAGCCAGCCAGACTCCGGCAATCCTCGTCAGCTAAATGTTATTACATGAGATGGAGATTATTTATACAACACAGTGGAAGCAGTAAAGCAAAAAAGTAACAAGTGACAGGAACTGGAGGAGTTTAACGTTACGTGTTGCAACATTTAAAACAGAGGAGGACGCTAGTTTGTTAGCTCGCTTCCACAACCACGAAGCAGCGTGTTAAAGATGGTACATTTGTGCAAACTCACCTAATGCTGAGTGGTCAAATGCTTCTCTCTGCATGTTAGAAGTATTTCTGCCCTTTATTGTAATCGACGCTTTGCATGTGTTGCAAGTAGACCTGGTTTCGTCTCCGCTTTTTCCTCGACGCCATGTTGAACACCAAATACGGCGCATGTCTGTGATGTCATCACGTAAATGCGTCACCACAACGAGTCAGTAGAACGAGTCAGAGAACCAATAAACAGAATCTTTAAGACAAGCAGCCTACAATTCCAGGGAATTGAACTCTAAAGAACCGGTTCTTTAAAAGAACTGGTTCTCGATTCCCATACCTAGTGTTGTTTCAGGCAAGTTGGCTCAAAATTTTTTTGTGCTTCATCTTGTGGCTCTCAACATATTCTATCAAGTGGAACAAGTTAGACGTGTTCCCACCGCTAGTTGGAACGACTCTCCGGCACATTTTGCGGGACAAACCTGCAGTTTATCGGATCTTAGCAAGCCGAACCACTTCCACGCCACCAACTTAAGTCCCCCGGCAGAGCTCTGCGTACGGCCTGTACGCCGCTCTACGCGCATGTTCTGTGCGCACGCGTTCACCAGCACAGCTCTGCGTTCGTTCTCGCGTTAAATGTTGGCGTTTTCGCTCCAAATCCTTGTCGTAATTTGAGCAGCTGCGCGCAGAGCGTTTACCTACGGGACAAACTGAGGTCGCTGATTGGTCATTTGCTGACACGCCTACTGAATTGATTGACAGGTCGGAAGGGGAAAAAAAGGCACGGGCTGTGCAGCGGTTTTCTGTGTTTATGTTAATAAAAAGTTCTAAAAAATCAAATAAAAACAGGGAGCGCTGGTCCAGCACACCAGAACACCAGGAAATATTTACAACCTTGCGCAACCACGTTGGACATGAGTTTAGTTCGCTCGTGACAAATTCATTTCCTTCTCATCGGAGGAGGAAGCGATTCGATCACTTGACTTTTGGCAAAAAAACAAAAGAAAAGTCCAGATCAGGGATGAAGAAGAGGATTTTAATAGATTTGTGTCTCATACAAAACAGTCCGGCGCCGGGCAGTTTATTGTGAGACAACGTGCGCGCGTAAGCGGTCGTAAAATTTGAGCTTTGCGCGTTCGTGCACTGTGGGGGTATGCTTGTGCCTCTGCGTACGTACGGGTACAGCGGCGTACTGCCTTACGCAGAGCTCTGCCGGGGCCTTTAGTCTTTACTCTCTTATCAATTATGTTATCAGGGGCGGCCCGCCAACAGGGGGCGCCCGGGTGCCGCCCACCCACTGGAACTTCTATCCACTGGAACTTCTAGACTTAAAAAAAAAAAAAAAGAAATTATAAAATAAAAATAATTATAAATACTGTATATGTATACAGTATATGTTTTTAGTTGTGCAGGATAAATATTTTATAGGTAATGATGAGTTATATTCTTTGTTTCAAAAAACGTTTTCTGATTTCTTACGTACTTCCGGTCCCCGGGCGCACGGCTCTTATCCGTTGACTCTCTTTATCAGTTGCGCATGCGCATTCATTGCACATCATCGCAAAATAATGGAAAGTCGCTGGGCGCATATTTCACCGCCCTGGACACGTACAACGTGAGGCTGTACCCACGAGCTGCCGATACGTGTTTCCGGTGAAGTTGTTTTTTTTTCTCCTTCCCTCGGGGAACAGAGCTGCTCAGGTAAGGTTTAAATAATTGAAAAGCCCTTTATCTAATGCCTATTTGCCATTTCTGACTGATATGCCTCACAACTTTTAATTAGAAGTATGTTTCTTTGTGAAAATAAAAGCCAACCGTTATCAGACTATGTGAATATTATTGGTCGATGCTATGTGGACAATTTTAACGGCAGTCATTAATGCATGCCTTATTGAAATATTATTTACACGTACCTGTCAGCTCATTTAAAAAAAAAGAGTTGCAGCAGTGCCACATCCATTTTGATCGAGCAGAGAGACCTGCATGCGAGTTTGTTTACATTCGTGGGTCCTGTGAGGACCTGAGCTTAGCTGACAACAACAACTCAAGCTACGTTGAAAATTGTAACATCAGTAATTATTAATTTACCATTCTTGCCGTACTGCACACACAGGTAAGCGATCAATGAGTTAATAAAACACACGGACATGAACGTACTGGGAGCATAATGTGTTTAACAGCTGGTGCTGTCTGTTACATGCTACGCTAGCTTGTTAGCTGTGTTTATGAACGGTACAAAAGTTGCTGCTAGTTATAAACCTGAACGTCTGACGACTCTTGTCAGCTCATGAACTTGTTCACTCCTCAGAGAGTCTGTTGTTAACTGTTCTCTTTTTGTTTAAGCAGCAGTTTGTAATGGTGGCATTGTCATAATGAAATAATTATTAATTGAAATTTGAATCCCAGTCAGATGTAATCTGTTGAAAGGCCCATCAAAGGATGCATTTCCTCAGGAAACTAAGGAGTTTAAATAATAATAATAATAATAATAATAATAATAATAATAATAATAATATAATAATAATAATAATAATAATAATAATAATAATAATGTCACATTTTTGTCATCTGTGTATGTTCCCATACAAGACGAAATTTGACTCTGCATTTAACCCAATCACCACCAGGTGGTGCAGTGGGCAGCTATAGAAAGCGTGCCGGGGAGCAATTGGGATGAGGTGTGCTGCTCAAACACACCACAAGTTATGCCGTGACTGGGGTTCGAACCTGGGTCCTTCACGTCCCAAGATGTTGACTATACCTTCATGAAAATGTTCTACAGTTGTTTTATAGAATCTGTTCTCACTTTTTCATTTCTTTGTTGGTTTGGGCTGATGAACTTAAAAAAACAAAATCGTTTACAGTGTGTCATTAAAGAATGCGGGAAAATAATAGGGATTCAATTGAATGACATCTTGGATCTTTATAAGTCCAGATCTGTATCTAAGGCTAACAAAAATCTTGGCAGATCCCACTCATCCTCTACACGCTGAGTTCAATCTGCTGCCTTCAGGTAGAAGATACAGCCTACCAAAGTGTAGAACAAACATCCAAAAAAGCTAAGTCTGGTCCTCTGGACATTCAAGAGAACAAACAGATTAAAAAACTCCTTCATCCCTGCAGCCATTGGATTTTTAAACAAAAAATAGTTTTAAGATGATATCATTCTGATGTATTTTTATCTTGCATCTTACTTGATGTTTTTAAGGAAGAACTATTTGCTCTTTTTAAGTTGTACCCTCTGAAATGTATCTTGTATTTTTATCTGTAATGGAGGTACTTTTTTATACTTTTTATTTTATTTTATTCTTTTTTATTCTTTTATCCTGTTTATTATTCTAGTTTGTATGAATGAATTTGTTGGCTGTCTCACTACAAATACCATTACCTGCTGTAAATGAATTGCCCCTCTGGGACCTAATAATAAAGTTGAAGTTGAATAAATCTGAGTGAATAATGAATAAACATGGCTCTGTTCCACCCCTCAAGTTTCAGTTATAGCGATACTTAAAAGTAACCAAGCAGCAGAAGGATTTATTCATTGTGAAAGAACCAAAGGACAGACAGAAAACAGTTACAAAAATCTTTATTTTCTTTCCAGGAAAAAGGGAGTTGAGCGAGCTGTGGTTGGAGAGGAGAGGATATTAGATAAGTGAAGCAGGTCTTGATCTTGAGGAGTGATGTTATAAGGACTCTTACTTTGGTTTTGCTTTGTTGCAGCAGGAGCAGGGGTGACACACCTGTGCAGTTCTGGTTTCAGGAGGACATCTTGAAGAAGAAGATGGTAAGTATCTCTTGTTTGTTTGTAGATGTTTTGCTGCAGGAGAAGCGAGTGCATGAGCGAGCTGGAGGTAGATGAGTGGTGGAAGGAAGGATGTACACAGGGTCCCAGTTACATCCAACAATAAAAAGTAAAATAAAAAGAGTAATAACATCTAAGATATGAACTAAGAAAAACATCAACTAAAAATACACTAAGCACTAATATCATAGAAAACATTACTCCAAACAGCAGTACGAACATGAGTCTGTATGAGCAGATGAACACTGATGAACACAGCAACATGAAACAGATCATCAGCAACATGAAACAGATCATCAGCAACATGTGATATTTCACATTGATTCTTCTGGTTAGAGATTCATGAGTCTAACAGCATCAGGGTAGAAGCTGTTCCTCAGTCACTGTAGAGAGCAAAAGGAGTTAATTCAGTAATATGCTGTGGGTGGGAGATATTCAGGTTTACAAATGTATTATTAATAAAAATTACAAAACTACTACAGGCATTAATCTGCTCACAGACTCATGTTCGTGCTGACTCATGAGCACTAGATATTTTTTGTTTTTATTTGATCTTTGATTTTTGTTGCACGTTGTAGCACTTTGAGATTTTCATTAATGAAAAGTGTGTTGTAAATTAAATTCATTATTATTATTACTAGATGGTGCCCCCTCATTAAAAAAAATCACCAGCCGCCACTGTATGTTATCTGCTTTCTCTTCACTTGTGAAAGCTTGTTCAGTCACATTCTGTTGGTCAGGGGTATTTATTTTGAAGCAAAAACTTAAAGGAAAAATGAAAAGTGTTTTTAAGCTAATAGTAGTCTAATGAAAAGCATAAAATAAGCTTGTTGAGTGTTATGTTTGATTCAGCCCTCAGCTGTTTTGTTATGTTTGATTCAGCCCTCAGCTTGTATTTAATTCAGCCCTGTCCTGTTTATATTACATGTCATGTCTTAGTTATTTGTCCCACCTCAGTCTCAGTTTAGTAGTCTCAGTTTAGTTGTTTTAATTTTGCCCTGGAACTTGTCCCGCCTCAGTTTAGTGTTTATTCATGCAGTTTAGTTTATTCATGCATCAGCTTGTGTTCGGTTCAGCCCTGCTCCAAGTTTTGTCCTGCCCCAATTAGTCAATTGTTGTCACCTGTGTCTCATGCCCTGTCTGTGTATTTAAGTTCCTCTGTCAGTCCTATCCTTTGTCAGGTCGTACTTCGTTTTGGGTTCCTTCCTAGTCCTGCTCTTTAGTTCTGTTCAAGCCTGCTCCCGTTCATGTAAGTTGCTGTACCATCAGCCATTTTTTGTTGTTCATTAAAAAGACTACTTTTTACGTTCTGCCTTCGAGTCCTGCTTGCACTTGGGTTCTACACTCCTCAGTCCTAGTGGGACCCCAACATTGAGAAATTTTCACAAGTCAAAAATTTCATCCTAACTCAAATTTAGACTTTGCAAAGTGGAAAAAAATCACATCCGGTGTTTTTGACACCCCTCCCCCCGCCTGCTCGGTCGGGCCACGGTTGTCCCTCATACAGTATTGTGTAGCTTCATTTATATTGTAAACAAAAAACATTTCATCACATCAAACTGACAATTAAGTTACATTTGGTCATAATTACCTCAACACCTTATTTACATTGCTGATTTGCTGACAACTTTTTTTAGGGGTTTCTGTAGTTAAATTTTAATGAAATTCAGCTCACCCTGAAAAGCGGGTCTGTTTTCCGTGTGCGCGCTCGGTTTTATTTACATGCTAAAATAAGCTGCTTTGTAATCATTTATTAACAAAAATTAAACTGAGACACACTCTTTAAAAAAAGTCAGCCAACAAATATATTTTTTAGGTCTTTATTCATTCAACCTTTATTTAGTCAGGTAAATCTTTTGAACCTCATGGGCTCATTTACGAAAGCGACCTGCTAAAACTAAAGAACAATGAACAGCAGTGATAGAATTTCATTAAACAATAAACAAACAAACAATAAACAATAGAAAACAAAAAGAGAGAAAAAAACAAAATATATATATATATTTTTTTCTTTTTTTTTTTAACAAAGTATCAAAAAACTAGCAAAACATTATAAGGTAGACGTATAAAATCAAAGACAGGAACAAATCTGCATTGGTTTTTGCCAGGATTCCAACAGATTCTGAAAACCATTTAGAGAAGTCAAGGTCGAGAGCTTCAGATCTTTTTGTAAGATATTCCATGAAGCAGGAGCAGAGTAGGAGAAGGCCCTTTTTCCAAGTTCAGTCCTCACTGACGGAACACTGCAGGTAATCATGTCCTGAGAGCGCACGCTGTAGCTGCACTCACGCAAAGACATGTAGGAGGAGATGTATGAGGGCAGCAGACCAAGAAGTGATTTAAAGATGAAAATGTACCAGTGGAAGAGTCTGCGTGAGGTTAATGATGTCCAGTTAACCAGTGAATACAGGGTGCAGTGGTGGGTACGATAATCACAACCAGTTATGAATCTTAGTGCACCATGATAGACCACATCCAACATCCGCAGGGTGCTTGTAGGAGCATTCATGTAGAGAATGTCACCGTAATCAATGGAGGGAAGGAAAGTCACGGATACAAGGCGTTTCCTAACATTCAGTGTTAGACAGGATCTGTTTCTGAAAAAGAAACCCAGTTTAACTTTCAATTTCTTCACTAGGTTTTCCACGTGGAGTTTAAAAGAGAGATGTGAATCGATCAGGATACCCAGATATTTATAGGAATCAACAAACTCAATAGGGATAAAGCATGGCCACGATAAATAGCTTTATCCTGCTAAAATAAAAATAATAATAATAAATTCAATTTATAACGCACTTTCATTAATGAAAATCTCAAAGTGCCTCTGAAATGTCTCTTGTATTTTAATCTGTAATGGAGGTACTTTTTTATACTTTTTATGCTTAATTACCTGTTCACTGCTACTGCAGTCTGGTGCTGCGCGTCAGACGTAGCTAGCGAAACAAATTTTTAAATCCAGCTCATTTCACAATTACGTTCATTTATTAAAGAAAAGTTCAGCTCAGACACATATTTGCTATAATTTTTATTCTTACCATTCCACGTAGCCAACTGTGTGAGAAGGTCCTCTGTCATTGGACTCATCAGAATTCAGAGATCCAGCTGTCGGTTCAGGTTCAAACTGATATGGTTGTAAATCCATTACCCACACTAGGTGTTCCTGTGTTTCTTTAAATTAAAAAAAAGTCTTCTACTTCCATTTTAAATGACACACAGAAGGACAGTAATGATGGGTTTGTAGCTTCAGTTTCTATTCAGAAAGTAGCGCGGAGGACAGATATGTGTCACTTCCTTCAAATATGCGTCATTTCCTTCCTGACCTCCAGAAATCACTACACTTCGGAATTTAGCAGGAAAAACGTAAAAAAACTATTTCTTTAAGCTACTGACTTGAAAAAAGCATACAAAGTATCTTTATGTGTGTTGTTTACTAAATGACATTCTTGTTACATTGATTTTTTTCAGATTTGATTTGATTTCTCCTTTAATGCATGTTGGAGCTTAGCCTAGCCTGCTACCGCTGACTCCTTTGAGCGGTGGCGTACATCATCACGCAGTTACATACCGGTAGTTGTGTCACACCTATTTCTGTTTGGGTTGAAGCTGAAGCGGCCACTTCAACCCAAATGTGTGTAAATTTAGACAACAGTTTGTTCATACAGTAGTTTAGAGTTTCTATATATCAAATATGGTTCAAACTAAATCTCAAAATGTATTTTGGTGTTCATGGTCTTCTGGGGTAGTGGTTGCTCATCGGTCAGTGTCTTGTAATTCTTAGGCTGCAGGGTTGAATCCAGGTTGGATCAGAAAGAGCATTCAGTGTAAAATGATTGACAAATATTTTGTGTGTTTGCTCACTGTGGCAGCCACCGCACATGGCAACAGACAAAAAATAAAACAAGTACAGATACTTTGTATGTTCTTCCACCTGTTGTAAGGACACAAGCATATTCAGTTTATTTACTATAAAGGACAATGCCAGTGTTTGTTTGGTGTGTTTGTTTTTTGCGTTGAGTTATATTTTTAGGCCTGAGCAACGAAGTACTGTGAAGGCCTATTGTAATCGCTCTGTTCAGGCCCAAGCTGCAATTTTTTTCGCCAAATGAATTGGCCTTTTGGGGGCTTTATCATATCCCAAAACTCACCCAATTTGGCAGCCGCATCAGGACTGGTGAAGATTTACATATTTTGGGGGCGTGGCAAAAATCGCAAGAGAAACAGCTCAAGAGCGCCACATAGAAATTTTCCAAAGACCCTCCACATTAGCTTTAGTTTGGCGTGGAAACATGAAATTTGGTACACTTGTCCAATTCACCAAGATGTACAGAAAACCTTCTGGCACCAACGTTGTACGATAAATAGGAAGGTGGCCATTTTGGAATGCTGTCCAAATTTTCACACCTTTATGGCTGTTTACAGCGTCCGCATTTGAACAAACTCCTCCTAGGGATTTCATTCAATCACTTTCAAATTGGCCATTTTGTTTAAAAGGCATGGGGGACAAAAAATTATCAACAAGGTTTGTTTCGAAGCATGCTGAAGGGGCGGGGCCAGACTTCAAATTTGGACATCTCGCCATGAAAAACGAAACGCTAATAGCATATACACAAAAACTGTCTAATACATCAAACCTTCAGTGATTGATCCACATCCGGTCCCCTGAAAGACTGAATTGTCAAATCATGACATCACTTAAGCCACACACCCTGACAACAGGAAGTGTAAAATTTTACGTTGAACGGCCCCGATCTGACCCCGTTACCTAATCAGCAAGACAGTGTGTCCAGTGACCGAAGACATGTTGGTGTAACTTGCTTTCCAACCCTTACCATTTCCGATGGAGCATGTGGACGTGGCGACATGGCGAAGTAAGACGTACTGTCGTCGCCATACGTTTGGCTCTGAATTCCAGAGATTGAGAGGTGCACCAAAATCAGTATGATCAATCATTAGCCAACCCTTGAACAGGAATCTATGCTAATTGGCCAATAGCCTCGATAGCACCCCCTAGAATTTTTTAAAACCTCAGCTCCAAGCTATTTATTGACAGAATTCTTCTGAAACTCGGTGAACATCTGTGTCGGATCAGGATCTATGAAAAAGTGTCTTGGAGACCTGGTCCAAAACCAACAGGAAGTCGGCCATTTTGTGTCAAATGGTCATTTTTCTGCATTTCAAATTGCGGATTTTAACTAACTCCTTCTAGGGATTTGGAAGGATTGCCTTGAAACTTGGTTTAAGATGCCCTTAACACATTGGGGAGTAAAAGTTATGAAAAGCTTGCGTTTTCGTTTATGTTAAAGATTCAAGATTCAAGTTCCTTTATTATCCCCGAGGGGCAATTAGATTTGCAATCAATAGGTGTGCACAGATTCATACATATGCACTTACACACACATACACATATAAACACAAGACAATAAGACATTAAAATAACAGTGTTAAAATTAGTGTGCATTAAGAAACCTGATTGCTACAGGGATAAATGAGTTTTTAAATCTGTTTGTTCTACATCTGGGTTGCAGAAACCTGCGTCCAGTTGGAAGAAGACTGAACTCGTCATGGAGTGGGTGATCAGGGTTTGCCAGAATCTGCCTGGCCTTATTCACTGACCTCACCTTATGTAGGTCTGCAAGGTTATTTAGGTCTATGCCAGCAGTTTTCCTGCACGTCTTGACAAGCCCCGAGAGTTTTCTCTTGTTCTTGCAGGTCAAAAGTCCAAACCAACAGATTAAGGAAAAGGTTAAAATAGACTCAATAAAACATGAATAAAACATTCTCATAAAAGTTGAATCAACATTAAAACCACAAAGCTTCTGATAAAAATACATTCTCTGGTGGGCCTTTTTAAAGGGGCGTGGCCAGTCCTCAAATTTGCGCTTCACGACGCAAATTTCAAAACCCTATAACTTTCACATTGAAAGACCAAAATGCAACAAACTTGGCATGAGTCATCCCTGTTGGATGCCCGACAATCCTTTGTGGTCATGTTCTGATGTCATCAAAGCCCCGGCCCCTCAGAACAGAAAGTCACTTTTTTCATTTGGAATGCTCCCTCTCTGACACCGTTGAACTAATCAGGATGATCCTATGTTAGAAGACATATAACAAGTTGGTTTGACTTACCTTACATTACATATAGTTTTCGCTGGAGGATGTGGGCGTGGCGGGATGACAATCTCAGATGCGATGCCGTCGCCATACACTAGGGTCTAAATTACACAGATTTGAACCGAGGTGCACCAAAATTACTACGATCTATCAATATCCACCACGTGAAGAGGCATCCATGATAAGTGGCCAATACCCTCTGCAGCGCCCCTATATTATTACTACAGTTATATCTCAGTGATACATCATCCGATCTGCACGGGATTTATTGTGCTTCATCAGTCTACACACATTTCTATTGTGGTTTAACATTTCACTCCAGTGCGCCCCCTACACACTTCAAAATGTTATATGTCAATGATAGATCATCCGATCTGTTTCAGATCTATTGTGCATCCTCTGTGGGCACTTCTAAACACATTGATTTGGTTGTTTAACATTTGACTCAAGTGCACCCTACATTATTCCAACTGTTACAGATTAGTGATACATCAAACGATCTGCACCAGATTTATTGTGCTTCATCAGTGACCACTTTTATACATATTCTTGTTGAAAATGTTTACTCCAGTGCGCCCCTATTTCAGTTATACATAATCCCATCTGCACCAGATTTTTTGTACTTGAGCAATTCGAGAAAATTTGGTATTGTGGATTCATTACACCACCCATTCACACAAGAAACTCACAATTATTGGGTGACTCTTCCAGCTTCATCTTGTGTACCATATAAGACTGAAATTGTATTTGCTAACTGTTGATTACCACACATGACATGTTGAAAAGCTTAACGGAAATGCTCATCAAACATTTGCCACAAAACAGGAAATCCCCCAAACTCCTGTCTGGAAAGTCATTTCATCCAAACTTGGAAGGCTTGCAGCTGGACTCGTCCGGATATGGGTGGAGTGTGCATTCTGGTGGACGCGTGCGGGAAATGAATGGGAGCGTTCACCATAGTGACCGGGAGGCGTTGCTGGATGTCCTGAGTTCGCAGGTGATTTAGAAGATTTGGTAAATGCACACCCTGTCGAACGGGTGCAGGATAGCACAAGAGTGTTCGAGATAGCGATTGGGCAGATTAGCTGGAACTCCCACGGTCGCCAAAATAAGGCCAGAGCGGCACTTTGCTGTGAGGGCCTCAATGCTGCTTGCAGCTTTAATTATTATTGGATTTTGAGTTTTGTTCCTCTCTCAGTTCTTATTCTCTGGGTTTTTGTTCTTACAACATTTTCATTGGTGTAGAACATTTCATCTTCTCACCATTTGTTCAGTCATGTTCAGGTGTGTGCAGATGTTAATAAAGAGAAGATTGAACAGGAAACTTGTGTGAATCTTTTACTAAATGATGTGCTTTTCAAGAAATACCACGAGTGCAAAGTTAATCAGCATGACTACACCACCTGTAGTTTTTGCAGTAGAGCGGTCATCTGTTAGGTACAACTTCACTTTAAACACATTAAAGAGTCATTGTGAGCTGTAGTGAACACCGCATTTCCTCCAGTGTGTGCGTTGGTGTGTGGGGATGTGCATGATGGAGGTTTGTGGTCAATGTTTAACAAAAGCTTGTAATTTTGGTTTGGACTGTGAAGCACTTAAAAGGTCTGGAGGTTAAAGGTGAAGCCTACCAGTTAATGCTCATCGAAGGACAGCTTAATATCTGTGTCACTGGTAAAAGGACACGAGAAGATAAACACACTTGTTCCATGGAGTTTAGTTGATTGTGTGATTGTTTGGAAAAACTATATGGAAACTATTGTTTTAATTTTCTGGTACATTTCATCTGCAATCTAACTATTTCTCCATACATTCTGCTATTCTATCCACCTATATAAAATATTTCAACTTGTTCAGAAGATGGGTGCTATGACTTCATTTTTGTTATTTTTATACATTTCAGAATGTGTAAATTTACTGTAGCTACTGCACTAGACAAAAGGACCTTCTCCTACTCTGCTCCTGTTTCCTGGAATATCTTGCAAAAAGATCTGAAGCTCTTGACCTCTAAGTGGCTTCAAACATCTGTTAAGTTCAAGAAAAAAACACAGACATGTTCCTGTTTTCAGTTTTCTAAATTGCTTTATAATGTAGCTGTTATTTTTTTTTTAAATATCAATTTTTCTCATTTGTTCTTCTCAATTTATTTGCTTTCTCTTATGCTTGTCCACTGTTTTCATCACTCTGTTAAAATCAGGTCGCTCTTATAAATGAGTCTCCAAGGGTCAATGAGTCTCCAAGGGTCAATGAGACTAACGAGTATAAATAAAGGATGAGTGAATATAAAATAAGATAGAACTTCATTGATGTATGAATGTGTTTCAGCCGCGTCAAAAGCATTTGTAATGTGGGGTTCTGGGGTTCCTCCCCTAGAAATTGTTTTGAATAAAGTAAATGCCATTTCATGCATTGTGGCATTTTTTTTTCATTCAACCTTTATTTCTACAGGTTAGTCTCATTGAGCCTCGAGGACTCCTTTTCAAGAGAGACCTGATTTTTACAAAGAGTGATGACAACAGTAGGCAACCATAAGAAAGCATACAAATTGAGAAGAACAAATGAAGGAAAATGGTATTTAAAAATAAATAAATAAATAAACAGCTACACAATAAATCAGTGTAAAATACTAAAAACAGGAACATGTCTGTGTTGGTTTTTGCCATGAACTTAGCAGATGTTAGATGCCACATAGAGACGTCAAGGTCGAGAGCTTTAGATCTTTTTGTAAGATGTTCCAGGAAGCAGGAGCGGAGTAGGAGAAGGTCCTTTTGTCTAGTTCAGTTCTCACTGATGGAACACTGCAGGTAATCATGTCCTGAGAGCGCACACTGTAGCTGCACTCACGCAAAGACGTGTAGGAGGAGATGTATGAGGGCAGCAGACCAAGAAGTGATTTAAAGATGAAAATGTATCAGTGGAAGAGTCTGTGTGAAGTTAATGATGTCCAGTTAACCAGTGAATACTGGGTGCAGTGGTGGGTACGGTAGTTACAGCCAGTTATTTTAACGGGTTGTTAAACATCCACAATTACCTGCATAAGTAAACACCATTCAATAACTATTTTTAGAGAGCACCAAGCCAACAGCTCTCCTTGTGACACCCCCACCCCCTGTGCTTCGAAAACTGCTGTAACTGAACTATTGTAGCGCTAAGCTAGTGGCACAGAATACAGACGTGTTAGCTAAGATGCTACAGACAGCGCTCCGCTTCTGTCACACAACCTAACACCAGACCCCGGTCAACAACTGCCAGCACTAAAGTGGCACTGAGCTAAAATGCAACACACAGGTGTAACATGCCAAAATAAAGGTTGAATAACCAGGAAAACCTGAAGTGGACTTGAAGTGGTTTGAGGATTCTCCTATTAATCAAATGGAATGAATTTGTTCACGGAGAAATAAAAACAGTGCTGGGTGAACTAATATTTCATGGTTAGCACTTTGAGATTTTCATTAATAAAAAGTGTGTTATAAATTAAATTCATTATTAAGAGATTTATTGATTAACATTGCACCAATTAATTAATACAACGTGATTATGTAAGCACAGTCATCCAGAAGAGGGAGAAGTATGCTAAGCTGCAGCATTTCCAAACACATGACATGTGTACCACATGTTCTTCTGCGCGGCCGCGCTCATCCGTCTCCAGATGAAGGTCAACAGATATGGAAAAAGGAGAAACACAATAGGTATCATTTGTGATATTCAAAAAAGAGTCTATCAAAGATTGTCTTAAGACACTCTATGATAAAGTCCCAAAAACTCTATCAGCAAAAGCACATTCAGACAAGACATTGTTGCAGATTTGACGACATGCAAGGAGATCAAGAGTCTGTGAGCAACATTCAGATAGCACAGTTCAGCAGTTGTCTCAGCTCGGCGCCTCCGAGCCACACACAGAGATCTCTGGGGGGGGGTCAGCAGTGTCTCTCAGCTACACTCCAGGAGAGGAGTTCCCAGACACAGCCTTCTTGTTTTCCAAGGTCGTGCAGAAACTAGACTAGATAGTTATTGTTTATCTTCAATCCAGGCCACAGTGTTCTTTTGATTGCAGCCTTCCAGAGTCCAGGTGCTGTTCAGGTCCAAAATCGCCGAATCAAATGAGTTTCCGAAGCTACGAACCCCCATCCGTGCCCTGATTAATGCCGGGCGGCTGTAAACGAGTCCCAAAACGCACAGCAGATCCACGGTGGTCTACCGCCGCTCCCATAGTGCGGTTCAGCTCGTACAACAGCTGGGTTGAGGAGCTCACGGCCCGGGTCAGAGTCTCTTGCTGATCAGGAAGTTTGGCCAGTGCGCCGATAGCTGCCGCAGTCTTCCTGATCTTCCAGTAACAGACAGCTCCGCTCACGCCAAAAAACAGAGCAGCTGCCACCAATATTCCAATAATCCACAAATCTTCCACGTCTTCGACAGACAGGACGGTCAGACACATTGGCTGCCACTGTCCCCACGAGTCCATGATGTATCCGACAGCATGCGTGTCAGAGGGGCAAACCGCTTCTCCTGGCCCGGTTCGCTTCGTGGAAAAAATCTTATCTATAGATGAAACAGCCCAATTTATTAAATCCATCGCAAATTGGTTCGAGTGAGCGCTGAAGAATCACGGACGAGACAAAAAGCAAGCAGGAAGAGGAAAACTTAGGGAGGGTAGGAGCAAAAAGATATGCGACTTGCTCTGTCGAGAGGCGGAAGAATTATTATTATTATTATTAAATGTATGTGCATTGCGGGGGGTTTCCAAATGAATATTTTTTTTTAATATGGGGCAGCACATCCCCTTCGCATATAATTTTTGCACCGCCTATGATGTAGCCTACTTATTCAAAATATTTTGCACCTTCGGTGGCGTGGCAGTCAGCACCACAATCTGGTTTGTAGCTGCATATCTGAACCGGCTGCATCAGAAAGGATATTTGATGTAAAACAAATGCCAAATCTATCATAGGACTTTGTTTCACTGTGGCAACCCTGGCAGAAGGGAGCAACCAAACTTAATAAATTAAATAAAAATAAACACAATATATAGAAATATTTTTTCATAAGAATGCATTGAGAGCTCTTCAGAATGTCTTGTTCTTTTTTAAATCTGCTTTAACAATTCTACAGGTATATTGGGCTAACATTTGGAGTTGTAGCAGCTGGGAATCATCCACAACACTTCCTCTGAGGGCTGACAGAACATGTGAGCCTGTTTGAAATATTGCAGTAGATTGTGCAGAATTTTATTTTCCTGGTTTAACCAAAATAGCTATAAGCCTGTCATTTCTAAACATAGGAATAATTTAATCTGAAACAGGCATGAAATTTAGCCGGCAATACATTTTCCTTCAAGAAAAGCTTTTGTTCTATTGGAAGTATAAATTAGGAATGTAACATTTTTCATTGTTGTTTAAAAAAAGATGCATTCAAGATTTCAAAACTTTTTTGTCAGAAAGTAAAACAAGTCACGCAGAATGTCTTTAATGACAGTAGCCATCATAATTTATTTCTGTACAATTATAGGTTTGTTTTAGTGAGCTGTCAAGTTGTTTTATCCTGTGGGAGCTTCATTTTTCACCATTTGATCAGAGAATGGAGTTATTTCAGGTGTTGCCATGTCTTCATGCTCTCATCATTTCTTCCATGTACATTCCTCTTTTTGTAAATAATCTTTGTTTGCAATCCCCTTCTTTTCTCCTTAAAGTGATGTCTGACTTCTCATACAGCGTTATAGTTTTACAGACTGGGTATGGATTCTGCTGAAACCCTGCTGCATAAACATTTATACGCACAAGCACACCGTGCAATATGTCTTAGAGGCAGCCCACTCTCCTCCTCCACCATGTAGTGAGATTGGCTCTCACTGTCACGGTGTGTGATGGTGACCTCCGTTTGACCTGCTGGGAATATATGGCATCCCCAGGTTATCTGCATAATGCACAGGAAGAGGGGTGGAGGAAGCCATCAGAAAACAAGAGATGAGACTAAGGAGGGGGTGTGGGGGCAGACGAGAGGAGAAACGGAGAATAAAAAAGCTTGAATGAACAGTTACCTCAGAAAACAACCAAATTAAACTGACGAGTGCTTCAAATGATGGTTCAGGGCAAATATTCTGCTCTGCTTTGAACTCTAAAGAAAATAGCAACCACGTGTGTGTGTGTGTGTGTTTGTATTTATTACCTTGTAATGCCCATTTTTCCAACTTATACTACACTGTGAGGACCAACTGCTCCTTATGGGACCCAAAACCCGGGCCCCATAAGAAAAAGTGTCGTTGGTGGGTTAGGGGTTAGGTTTAAAAGTAAGGTATGAATGCAGGATGGGTTAGGTTTAGGGTTAGGTATGTATGTACTGGTAATGGTTAGGTCTAGGTATGGTTTAGGTTGGGTTTAGGTTTATTTGTCATATGCAGATCAATGTAAAGTCAGCAATGAAGTGAAATGCTCAGGACGAAAAAAAACTTCTCAAATCAACAAAAAAAACAAGAAAAATAAATGCCAAAGCATGCAACAAAAATACAAAAACAAGGTGCCAAAGGTGATGGATAAATACAGCTACAGCAGCATCAAAGTCAAAGTCAAAAGTCAAAGTCAACTTTATTGTCAGAACTGCAATATGTACAGGACATACACAGGATTGAAATTGCGTTTCTCTCAGTCCCTCGGTGCAACAGTAACCATCTAAACACTAAACACTAAAACATTTAATAAACATAAGCATAAAATAGTAAAAAAGTGTAACACTGTCCTGAGTTTTTTCATAATAGTATAAAAGTATGAAAATTTACACCAACACTGAAACACCAAACACCCCTAAAACACCAAACACCCAATGAACATAAGCATAAAATGAAATAATAAAAGTGTAATACTGTCCTGAGTTTTTGCATAGTAGTATAAAAAGTATAAAAAGTATATCTATAAAATAAACTGAAGGTTCTAGCATTGACATTTGCAAAGAGTGGCACAGCAGCATATAAGTTAATGTACACAGTATATGTATGAGGTAGTTGATGTTGGTATAGAGGCAAAGTGGCATATGCAGTAAGGCACATAAGGCACATTTGGCATCCTTAGATAAGGTAGCATGGTCCTATTAGCAGAGTGGTTCTGTTAGCAATACAGTTGCTAACAGATGGCAGGTGATCCCACACACCCACTACACAGCTGCTTCAGCCTGCTGCCATCAGGGAGGAGACTGAGGAGTCTCCAGGCTCGAACCAGCAGACTAAATGACAGCTCTGTTCATCAGGCAGTCAGGATGCTAAACTCTCTGCCTGCTCTGCCTCCCCTCCCACTTGTACTGCCTTAATCCCAAAAAACTTTCACACATTACCACACAACACGTTTTTAACGCTGTACTCTGTGTCATAAAAAAATGTTACACATAACACACGCTCATGTGCTCATTCAATTTGCACTTTTTCTCATCCATCCATCCATTGTCTTCCGCTTATCCGGGGTCAGGTCGTGGGGGTAGCAGCCTAAGTAGGGAGGCCCAGACTTCCCTCTCCCCAGCCACTTGGAGCAGCTCCTCTGGGGGAATCCCAAGGCGTTCCCAGGCCAGCCGAGAAACATAGTCCCTCCAGCGTGTCCTGGGTCTTCCTCTGGGCCTCCTCCCGGTGGGACATGCCCGGAACACCTCACCAGGGAGGCGTCCAGGAGGCATCCTAACCAGATGCCCGAGCCACCTCAACTGGCTCCTCTCGATGTGGAGAAGCAGCGGCTCTACTCTGAGGGTGGGAACGTAGATCGATCGGTAAATTGAGAGCTTTGCCTTTTGACTCAGCTCTCTCTTCACCACGACAGACCGGTACAGCGCCCGCTTCACTGCGGACGCTGCACCTATCCGCCTATCGATCTCACGCTCCAGTTTTCCCTCATTTGTGAACAAGACCCCGAGATACTTAAACTCCTCCACTTGGGGCAGGACCTCCTCCCCGACCCGGAGAGGGCATGCTACCCTTTTCCGGCTCAAGACCATGGCCTCGGACTTGGAGGAACTGATCCTCATCCCGACCGTATCACACTCGGCTGCAAACCGCTCCAGTGAAAGCTGTAGATCATGATCTGATGAAGCCAATAGGACCACATCATCTGCAAGAAACAGAGAAGTGATCCTAAGGCCACCAAATCGGATCCCCTCAACACCTTGGCTGCGCCTAGAAATTCTGTCCATAAAAGTTATGAACAGAATTGGTGACAAAGGGCAACCTTGGCGGAGTCCAACTCCCACTGGAAACGAGCCTGACTTACTGCCGGCAATGCGGACCAAGCTCTGACACCGGTCGTACAGGGACCTAACAGCCCATATCAAAGGGCCTGGTACCCCATACTCCCGGAGTACCCCCCACAGAACCCCCCGAGGGACGCGGTCGAATGCCTTCTCCAAGTCCACAAAGCACATGTAAACTGGTTGGGCAAACTCCCACGCACCCTCCAGGACCTGCTGAGGGTGTAGAGCTGGTCCAGTGTTCCACGACCAGGACGAAAACCACACTGCTCCTCCTGAATCCGAGGTTCGACTATCCGACGGACCCTCCTCTCCAGAACCCCTGAATAGACCTTACCAGGGAGGCTTAAGAGTGTGATCCCCCTATAGTTGGAACACACCCTACGGTCCCCCTTTTTGAATAGGGGAACCACCACCCCAGTCTGCCAATCCAAGGGAACTGCCCCCGATGTCCACGCAATATTGCAGAGTCGCGTAAGCCAACACAACCCCACAACATCCAGAGCCCTAAGGAACTCCGGGCGAATCTCATCCACCCCTGGAGCCTTGCCACCGCGGAGCTTTTTAACCACCTCGGTGACCTCAGCACCAGAGATTGGAGAGCCCGACCCAAAGTCCCCAGGCTCCGCTTCCTCAGTGGAAGACGTGCCAGTAGGATTGAGGAGGTCTTCGAAGTATTCCGCCCACCGACTCACAACATCCCGAGTTGAGGTCAGCAGCACGCCACCCCCACTATAAATGGTGTTGGTCGCATACCACTTTCCCCCCTGAGATGCCGGATGGTGGACCAGAATCGCCTCAAAGCCTTACAGCAGTCATTCTCCATGGCCTCTCCAAATTCCTCCCACGCCCGAGTTTTTTCTCATATTTGCACTAATGTCTGTATTACATTACTGTCTATAGTCATACGACTGTTTACATTTATCACTACTGTTTGCATTTATCACTACTGTTTGCATTTATCACTACTGTTTACATTTATCACTACTCTTTACATTTATCACTACTGTTTACATTCATCACTACTGTTTACATTCATCACTACTGTTTACATTTATCACTACTGTTTACATTAATCACTACGGTTTACATTTATCACTACTGTTTACATTTATTACTATTGTTTACTTGAATAACTACTGTTTACATTTACCACTACAGTTTACATTTACCACTACTCTTTACATTCATCACTACTGTTTACATCCATCACTACTGTTTACATTTGTCACTACTGTTTACATTTTTCACTACTGTTTACATTTATCACTATTGTTTACATTTATCACTACTGTTTACATTTATCACTACTGTTTACATTTATCACTACTGCTTACATTTACCACTACTGTTTACATTTATTACTACTGTTTACATTCATCACTACTGTTTACATTTATCACTACTGTTTACATTTATCACTACTGTTTACATTCATCACTACTGTTTACATTCATCATTACTGTTTACATTTATCACTACTGTTTACATTAATCACTACTGTTTACATTTATCACTACTGTTTACATTTATTACTATTGTTTACTTGTATCACTACTGTTTACATTTACAACTACAGTTTACATTTACCACTACTGTTTACATTTTTCAATACTGTTTACATTTATCACTACTGTTTACATTTACCACTACTGTTTATATTTACCACTACTGTTTAAATGTTTCACTACTGTTTACATTTTTCACTACTGTTTAAATTTATCACTACTGTTTACATTTATTTCTACTGTTTACATTTATTACTACTGTTCACATTTATTACTACTGTTTACATTTATCACTACTGTTTACATTTACATTTACCACTACTGTTTGCATTTATCACTACTGTTTGCATTTATCACTACTGTTTACATTTATCACTACTGTTTACATTTATCACTACTGTTCACATTCATCACTACTGTTTACATTCATCACTACTGTTTACATTTATCACTACTGTTTACATTAATCACTACTGTTTACATTTATCACTACTGTTTACATTTATTACTATTGTTTACTTGTATAACTACTGTTTACATTTACCACTACAGTTTACATTTACCACTACTGTTTACATTCATCACTACTGTTTACATTTATTACTACTGTTTACATTCATCACTACTGTTTACATTTATCACTATTGTTTACATTTATCACTACTGTTTACATTTATCACTACTGTTTACATTTATCACTACTGCTTACATTTACCACTACTGTTTACATTTATTACTACTGTTTACATTCATCACTACTGTTTACATTTATCACTACTGTTTACATTTATCACTACTGTTTACATTCATCACTACTGTTTACATTCATCATGACTGTTTACATTTATCACTACTGTTTACATTAATCACTACTGTTTACATTTATCACTACTGTTTACATTTATTACTATTGTTTACTTGTATCACTACTGTTTACATTTACCACTACAGTTTACATTTACCACTACTGTTTACATTTTTCAATACTGTTTACATTTATCACTACTGTTTACATTTACCACTACTGTTTATATTTACCACTACTGTTTAAATGTTTCACTACTGTTTAAATTTTTCACTACTGTTTAAATTTATCACTACTGTTTACATTTATTTCTACTGTTTACATTTATTACTACTGTTCACATTTATCACTACTGTTTACATTTATCACTACTGTTCACATTTACATTTACCACTACTGTTTGCATTTATCACTACTGTTTGCATTTATCACTACTGTTTACATTTATCACTACTGTTTACATTTATCACTACTGTTTATATTTACCACTACTGTTTAAATGTTTCACTACTGTTTACATTTTTCACTACTGTTTAAATTTATCACTACTGTTTACATTTATTTCTACTGTTTACATTTATTACTACTGTTCACATTTATCACTACTGTTTACATTTACCACTACTGTTTACATTTACCACTACTGTTTACATTTATCACTACTGTTTACATTTATCACTACTGTTTACATTTATCACTACTGTTTACATTTATTACTACTGTTTACATTTATCACTACTGTTTACATTTATCACTACTGTTTACATTTATTACTACTGTTTACATTTATCACTACTGTTTACATTTAATCATACTACTGTTTACATTTATCACTACTGTTTACATTTATCACTACTGTTTACATTTATCACTATTGTTTACATTTATCACTACTGTTTACATTTATCACTACTGTTTACATTTATCACTACTGTTTACATTTACCACTACTGTTTACATTTATCACTACTGTTTACATTCATCACTACTGTTTGCATCCATCACTACTGTTTACATTTGTCACTACTGTTTACATTTTTCACTACTGTTTACATTTATCACTATGTTTACATTTATCACTACTGCTTACATTTACCCCTACTGTTTACATTTATCACTACTGTTTACATTTATTACTACTGTTTACATTCATCACTACTGTTTACATTCGTCACTACTGTTTACATTTATCACTACTGTTTACATTAATCACTACTGTTTACATTTATCACTACTGTTTACATTTATTACTATTGTTTACTTGTATAACTACTGTTTACATTTACCACTACAGTTTACATTTACCACTACTGTTTACATTCATCACTACTGTTTACATTTATTACTACTGTTTACATTCATCACTACTGTTTACATTTATCACTATTGTTTACATTTATCACTACTGTTTACATTTATCACTACTGTTTACATTTATCACTACTGCTTACATTTACCACTACTGTTTACATTTATTACTACTGTTTACATTCATCACTACTGTTTACATTCATCATGACTGTTTACATTTATCACTACTGTTTACATTAATCACTACTGTTTACATTTATCACTACTGTTTACATTTATTACTATTGTTTACTTGTATCACTACTGTTTACATTTACCACTACAGTTTACATTTACCACTACTGTTTACATTTTTCAATACTGTTTACTGTTTATAGCACTTTGAGATTTTTATTAATGAAAAGTGCATTATAAATGGAATTCATTATTATTATTATTATTATTATATTTACCACTACTGTTTAAATGTTTCACTACTGTTTACATTTTTCACTACTGTTTAAATTTATCACTACTGTTTACATTTATTTCTACTGTTTACATTTATTACTACTGTTCACATTTATCACTACTGTTTACATTTATCACTACTGTTCACATTTACATTTACCACTACTGTTTGCATTTATCACTACTGTTTGCATTTATCACTACTGTTTACATTTATCACTACTGTTTACATTTATCACTACTGTTTACATTTACCACTACTGTTTATATTTACCACTACTGTTTAAATGTTTCACTACTGTTTACATTTTTCACTACTGTTTAAATTTATCACTACTGTTTACATTTATTTCTACTGTTTACATTTATTACTACTGTTCACATTTATCACTACTGTTTACATTTACCACTACTGTTTACATTTACCACTACTGTTTACATTTTTCACTACTGTTTACATTTATCACTACTCTTTACATTTATCACTACTGTTTACATTTATTACTACTGTTTACATTTATCACTATTGTTTACATTTATCACTACTGTTTACATTTATTACTACTGTTTACATTTATCACTACTGTTTACATTTACATTTATCACTACTGTTTATATTTATAACTATTGTTTACATTTATCACTACTGTTTACATTTATCACTATTGTTTACATTTATCACTACTGTTTACATTTATCACTACTGTTTACATTTATCACTACTGTTTACATTTACCACTACTGTTTACATTTATCACTACTGTTTACATTCATCACTACTGTTTGCATCCATCACTACTGTTTACATTTGTCACTACTGTTTACATTTTTCACTACTGTTTACATTTATCACTATTGTTTACATTTATCACTACTGCTTACATTTACCCCTACTGTTTACATTTATCACTACTGTTTACATGTATTACTACTGTTTACATTCATCACTACTGTTTACATTCGTCACTACTGTTTACATTTATCACTACTGTTTACATTTATCACTACTGTTTGCATTTTTTTCATTCATTCAACCTTTATTTAGTCTGGTAAATCTTATTGAGCCTCGAGGGCTCATTTACGAAAGCGACCTGCTACAAACTAAAGAATAATGAACATCAATGATACAAATACATTAAACAGTAAACAAAAGAAAAGAAAAAGTAGCAAAAACATTATAAGGTAGATGTACAAAAAAATCAAAGACAGGAACATATCTGCATTGGTTTTTGCCAGGATTCCAACAGATTCTGAAAACCATCCAGAGAGGTCAGGGCCGAGAGCTTGATTTATCACTACTGTTTACATTCGTCACTACTGTTTACATTTGTCACTACTGTTTACATTTACACTACTTTTTATATCTACACTACTGCTTAGATATATATTATTTTTATTAGCCTTATTGCATATGTCACTTTACCTCTATACCAATATCAACTACCTCATACATATACTGTGTACATAAACTTCATATGCTGCTTTATCACTTTATTACAAATGACAATGTCAGAACCTTCATTTTATTTTATAGATATACTTTTTATACTTTTATACTACTATGCAAAAACTCAGGACAGTATTACACTTTTATTATTTCATTTTATGCTTATGTTTATTAAATATTTTAGTGTTTAGTGTTTAAATGGTTACTGTTGCACCAAAGGGACTGAGAGAAATGCAATTTCAATCCTGTGTATGTCCTGTACATATTGCAGTTTTGACAATTATGTTGACTTTGACTTTTTTGACTTTGAGTTCTTTCAGCAGTGAGGTTCTTATTGAAGTTTGGTTCTGTAAGCAGCATAATGATAATAATGATTGCATCAACGGACAATAACTGCCCACCAGAACCGGGTCCAGCAGACACAGAACATTCTAGGTTTCCCAGCAGAACTGAACTTGTAGACTTCAGCGTGTGCAGGCAGATGGAGGATCGTGGAGACTGCCGCCATGACAGGCCTGAGCCTGAGCCCAAGACTGAAAGGAGTCCGAGAACTGAACCTCACTGGCAGGATGGCAAGACAGCGACACAGAAAACTCCATCGTGGTCATGCTATTTCAGCTACTAGTTAGCTGTTTTATGCTAATTTTAGATTTTATTTAGCCAATTCCAGTTTTTGCACTCACTTAAGCTTTTTTCAGCCCAATTAAGCAAAAATTTCCATTTCCTTCTGCTAATGTATGCTTCTTTCTGATGTTTTAGCTACTTTTCAGCTGTGTTTGCTAATCTAAGCTTTTTTCAGACAATTTCCACTTTTTTGCTCATTTATGCTTCTTTCCACCTAATTGGACAAATGTGTTATTTCTGCCTTCTTCTGCTAATTTAAGCTTGTTCTACCTTTTTAGAATGTTTAGCTAATTTCAGGTGATTTCAGGTGAATTCAAGTTTTTCATAGTAATGTTTGCTACTTTAATTAATTTTTTATGATCATTTGAGTTTGTTATGTTCTTTTCAACTTTTTTTTGTTGCTTGTTTCAGCTTTTTCTGCTATTTCAACTACTATTTAGCTGTTTTGTGCTAATTTGAGCCTTTTCAGCCAATTCCACATTTTTTTAAGTTAATCTCAGCTCCTTCCATTTCCTTCTGGCAGTTTAAACATTTATTTATTCATTAAAAAAATGTTGTGCCTTTTCAGCTTTTTTGTGCTAATTTCAGCCTTTTTTAGCTAATGATCTATTTTTGTGCTATTGTCTGCTAATTAATACCCAATTCAGCAAATATGTGTTCTTTCTGATTTCTTTTGCTAATTTACACTTGTTCTTTTATTTCAGCTACAATTCAGCATTTTTTTTAGATAATTTCAGCTGTTTTTCAGCAAGCGCTTCAGCAATAATCCTTTGCATTGGATTTTTACAGGAAATAACATTTCTCTAGTAGTATTTGTGCTCCATTCTTTTGTAAACTGGTTTCAAAACAGTTTGGATTGTGTAGGTTTATGTTGAGGTATGTAGATATGTACATGCGTGTGCGTCTGTATGCATGTGTGTGTGGGGTCTTTGTGCATGTGTGTGTGTGTGTGTGTGTGTGTGTGTGTGTGTGTGTGTGTGTGTGTGTGTGTGTGTGTGTGTGTGTGTGTGTGTGTGAGTACACACATACATTAGTGTCGTAGGGTCGTATCCGTCAACCTCCTTACCTCCTGGAGCTTCCATTATGGCTGTGACCATCCTGTAAAATGGAGGTCATATCAGATACCATTTCACTATCTCATCCAAAATGCATCGTTTTCCCACAAATGACACATACATTATGTTTCTGTGATGGAAAAAAGCAAGCAAAACTGAAGGTTTTACTTTTTTCACACAAAAAAGTGAAAAAGACATAATAAGCTATTCAGAAAACTGGCCGTGATTATCGTACCCACCACTGCACCCAGTATTCACTGGTTAACTGGACATCATTAACTTCACACAGACTCTTCCACTGGTACATCAATCAATCAATCAACTTTATTTATTTAGCACATTTTAAAAACCACAGGGGTAACCAAAGTGCTGTACAATAAGACAAAAGACAAGTTAATTAAAACAATAAAAACATAAAAAGCATACAAAACAAAAAAAACATGCATATACTAGTTTTACTAAAGGTGTGTTAAAATGCCATAAAATATAAGATCACGTGTTTAAAGCCAATAAATAAAAGTGTGTTTTTAAAAGAGTTTTACAAACAGGAAGAGACGAGGCCTGTCTCACACTTATTTTCATCTTTAAATCACTTCTTGGTCTGCTGCCTTCATACATCTCCTCCTACATGTCTCTGTGTGAGTGCAGCTACAGCGTGCGCTCAGGACATGATTACCTGCAGTGTTCCCCCAATGCAGACTGAACTAGACAAAAGGACCTTCTCCTACTCTGCTCCCTTGTTCCTGGAATATCTTGAAAAAAGATCTGAAGTTGTCAACTTTGATCTTTCTGTTAAATTCATGGCTAAAAACCAACGCAGACACGTTCCTGTTTGAAGTTTTTTTTATTGCGCTATAATTTAGTTGTTTTTGTTACATTTTTATTACATTTTCATTTAATTTGTTCTATTTACTTTTCATTTTATATGCTTATACTGTATATAATTGTCTACTGTTGTCTGTAGCTCATCTTTGTTCTTTATCTAAAACTGGTCTCTTGAAACAGAGTCCTGAGGCACAGTGAGACTAACCTGTAGAAATACAGTTGAATGAACAGGCATGCTTGAAACAATCTCACACCCAGCTGTGGCTGAGTGGTTAGAGCATGTCGTCCTCCATTGGGAGAGTTGGGGGTTCAATTCCACCAGCCGTCACATGCTGAAGTGTCCCTGGGCAAAACACTGAACCTGACTGCCTCTGACATGTGTCCTATCGGTGTATGAATGTGATGTAAATCACAGTTTTGTCTTTGTAGAGATGTAATAGAGTGCTGTATGAATGTGTGTGGAGGTAAATGAGGCAGAGTTTGTGTTGTAAAGAGCTTTGAGTTTCTTGATAAGACAGAAAAGAACTGTATAAGTGCCGTCCATTTATCTTTAGGATTTTTGAAAAACTGTTATAATTTTTATCTACCATCTTGTCAAAGCACTTTGGTCCAAATCTCTAGCTGATACGCTCAAATGTAAAGTCAAAATAGCATTTAACAATACGTGGAAATTGCCAAAAATTGCCATTTCATTTAAAATGACCAACTTCCTGTAAGTTATACAGTATGATGTCAGGAGACTTAACCAATGCACTTACAAATGTACCAACTTGTATGCTTGTACGTTAAAATAGTCAGTGGGTTGAATTCAAGAAGTTGTTAGTGAGACAATTTGCCACTCCCAAATCTTCATCTTTATATCTCCTACATGCTAGTTCTAAATATGTGCCAAGTTTTGTCATATTTGGCCCACCAGAACAAAGTGAATAGGGCCTCTCATTGGCAGAAAAAAACAAACAATGTATTAACAATAATTTTAATAACAAGAATATTAAAATATTAATATGTCCATAAACAACAGAGCCTTTGGCTGTTTTGGAGTACCTGGGCCCTAATCTCAGTTGCCTTCCAGAGGATTTCTTTTTAGTTTATTAGACAAAGTTCATTAGGATACTGGAGCATTCAGATTGTTGACACTGGAAACCTCTGGTTTTGTGTGGAGGTGTGTAGCATGAAGAAGGCTTTTCTTTACTATGATCTCTGAACCTGAGGTAGTTTGTCAGAACTATCCTGAGCCGGTTCTTTAAACCTGAATAATGTCCGATTGTTCTCTGCATGTGCACAGTGCAAGAACAATTATTCAGCTCAGGTAGATAAATGCTTGTAGAAAATCTAGTTCAGTCTAACCACAGCCCAGTAACAAAGAAGAGTGTGACGTCTGAGACACAGATGGAGCGTCATTCCAATGGGCCTTATCTTCATTTAGCTATATCTGGACAAAAGACAAGTTTTACTCAGAAACTATTTTTTTAAGCCAGAGACAGTTGATTACAGATAATAAAACATTTTTTCCATGAAACACTTACTTTATGGACTGCCCGTCCCCCAGCAGTTCTTCTCATCAGCTACCTCCTTGCCGTACATTTTAAGGTGTCACCTTCGATCACCTTCAGCAAGTGACTGACATGATCCAACAAGGGTCTCTTGCATAAAGTGTTGAAAGCCTGATTGGCACCTAAAGTCCCAGAAAGATACAATGATAGTCAGCCACAATTGTTCATGCTTGAACCAGTAAGGGACCATCAATCTGTTGATGACATCAATGCACTTTTGGATCTGGTTAAACATTTTAAGCTGATATAACTTCATACGCACCTTTCCATCTGCAGTAACCTGATAATTTAAGTAAAATAAAAAAATAAAAAATAAACTATGAAATAGTTAAACTTGATCTAAATCCATGCATGGATTAAAACCCTAATAAATTCTGTGAAAAGGACAAGAGATCCAAGCCAGCAGAGGGAACTTGAACTTTCTTCATCATGCTCAACCTGTTTTACAAACTCTAAAGTTTTAAAGAGCTTCCTCAAGCTCTTTCTTTTTCACTCTTTCATTTTTTATTTTTTTTTCATTCATTCAACCTTTATTTATACAGGCTAGCCTCGTTGAGTCACGGGGACTCATTTACAAGAGGGACCTGTCTCACTCACACCAAACAACCATCCACTCTCACACTCACACCTAGGGTCAATTAATGCCCCTTTTCCACCGGTCGGCTCGGGTCGGATGTTACGTCATATGTGCGTCGCAGAGACCCCCTTTCATCCTTTCCCACCGGATATTCCGTGCTGAGCCGCGCGAGATTTCCTGAGATTTTCGGGCTGGTTTCAGAGGTGTACTGAGGCGAGCTCACCCGCTCCGGAAGTAGGAAGGAGGAGACTCGAGCTGTTTTCACGGAAGCGACTGGGAAGCAATCACGGCAGGACTTTACATGATAAACACGGTAAAAACAATTATTTGTTTTTAAATTTATAGCAAAGATGGGTCTTCAGCTGAACGTGTCCTTAAAGGAGCTGTATGTAACTTTTCTAACAATATATTTTTAACATATTTCTTCACTCTGTCACTACCTCCTGACATACTGATTTTAGACAAGTAATCTCTGAAAAAAACTATTGTCCCCTTGCTTCTCTAAAAGCATTTCTAAAAAGCCACAGTGACCCACCGTTAACCAGCCAATAAAACAGAGTTTGTAACCAGCCAATAAAAACAGAGCTTGAATTTGAATCAGCCAATAAAAACAGAGCTTGAATTTGAATTTCAGCAGAGCAAGGGGTAAGTTTCTGGTCCCTCCCCCTCAGAGCCATATATGGCTCTGAGGGGGAGGGACCAGAAACGTGTCTCTGTTCAAAATTTTCCTAAGTTCCAGCGTGTTCCAGAAATTACATACTGAACCTTTAATAAAATCACGTATTGCTCAAAACTGCAGGATTTTAAAAAGTAGGATCGCCACGAGCAACACGCGGCGCGCGGGCGGCTTTATGTCTTTAAATGTAGCTCAATGAACAGATATAAAATATATTTCATAGCTGACTTTATAGTACGAGGGTTCCTGAGCTTAACCACGCTTTAATATTGTCACGTAGTGGTCAAATCTGCTGCATTTAAAGTAGTTTCGCTTTGACTTCTTCCAAAACTGTGCTTGCACAACGAAAATAAATTATAAAAATTCGAATTTTATTTCAAATAACTCCAACAGGATACATTTAGTATATGAACATGTTGTGATCACACTATATTTTTTTGAAAAATATCAGCTATGTGGTTTTTGATAGAATTGATAATATGTGATACAAAGTACAAGGGAGAAAATTAATGGAGGTAGCTTGACACATTTATGTCTATAACACATTGAATTTTATTTCAAATAACTCCAACAGGATACATTTAGTATATGAACATGTTGTGATCACACTAGATTTTTTTGAAAAATATCAGCTATGTGGTTTTTGATAGAATTGATAATATGTGATACAAAGTACAAGGGAGAAAATTAATGGAGGTGTCTTTATGTCTATAAAACATTGAATTTTATTTCAAATAACTCCAACAGGATACATTTAGTATATGAACATGTTGTGATCACACTAGATTTTTTTGAAAAATATCAGCTATGTGGTTTTTGATAGAATTGATAATATGTGATACAAAGTACAAGGGAGAAAATTAATGGAGGTAGCTTGACACATTTATGTCTATAACACATTGAATTTTATTTCAAATAACTCCAACAGGATACATTTAGTATATGAACATGTTGTGATCACACTGTGTTGTTTAAAAAAAAAAAACAGTTTCTGGACTAAATTAATCACATTTTTCTTTTACAGTCAACAGAAGAAAATCACCAGAATTCAACAACCTGTGTCATCTTCTGGAGGAAGACGTGAGACACCAGATGGAAATTTGTTACTTCTGTTTGTCACTTCAAACTTTTCCTATTAAACGTTATATTTTCTTAAGTGGTGTCCTCGAACATTCAATTTCCTAAACTTATTTTATAATGTGAAGTGTGTATTGTGTTTAAATCCATACTGGAAGTTAAGAGAACTTTCCATTTGCATTTGACCTTTAAAGAATCATAAGATAAAGATTATTAGAATCTGCTCAACTGTTATTACGTTATAAATTATTTGGTTCTAGGATGAAGTCATACAAAAAAAGTCAAAAATTAAAAGTGGCCAAAGTCCTTTGGACAGTTTAAAGTTAAAGAATTCACAGACCATCCATCTACCATCTACCCATCTACCACCCAGCAGCAACTTTACCAGGGAAACTCTGGCAGTTTCAAAGATCACAGTGTGATGTTTTAAATCAACTTTATTTATAAAGCACATTTTAAAAACCACAGGGTCAACCAAAGTGCTGTACAATAACATAAAAGACAAGTTAATTAAAAACTATAAAAAGCATACAAAAATAAATACATATACCAGTCTTACTGCAGGTGTGTTAACATGCCATAAAAGATAAGATCACGTGTTAAAAGCCAAGGAATAAATGTGTGTTTTTAAATAAGATTTAAAAAGTTTTGAGGACTGTCAGCAGCAACTGCTCAGCTGATCTGAGATCGGGGAGGGCAGGAAGGTTGAAGCAGCTCAGACAAATATGGTTTTGCAACTTTATCAAGCACCTTGTGCATAACTAAATAATAAAATATGCTTTAATACATCTTTATTGTAAAAATACTAAATTGGAAAATACATGGGTTTAAAGAAGGCAACAAGGTAGGATTATGAATTGGGTTTAAAGATTACAGCTCATGAGGTACTCATTATAGCATGACATCTCTTTCACAACATTCTGTCAAAGCCTTTATTGTGTTCTTCTTCTAGTGGTGGCTAGTACTGTAGTAAATAGCTTGAGGGAACACTACTGCCACCATGTGGTAAGACGAGTAGGATTCTGGACCCCGCCCACAGAAGGGGTACAAAAAAGCTGTGGAAACAGAACATAGATGTGACCCGACCCGAACTGAGCCGACCTGAGCCGATCCAACCCGAGCCGAGCCGAGCGGTGGAAAAGAGGCATAAGAGTCACCAATCAGCCTAACAAGCATGTTTTTTGGTCTGTGGGAGGAAACCGGAGTACCCGGAGGAAACCCACGCATGCACGGGGAGAACATGCAAACTCCACCCAGAAAAGCCCCGGACCGGGATTTGAACCAGCAACCTTCTCGCTGAGAGGCAGCAGCTCTACCAGTTGTGCCACTTTTCATAAAGCCTAATACTGTATGGTGAAGAGCCTAGACAACAATTGCATGTTATAAATGTAAATGTCTGACTCATCTCAACTACTGATGCTTGTAACTTCTTTTGAGTGTGCTGGTGAAGATTCTCAGTCGTCCAGGACATGATAAAATCAAAAAAGGCGTTCAATACAGGATCAACTGGACTTTATTTGTTGCAGAAAACGTTTTGACTTCTGTCCAGAAGTCTTTTTCAATTCTGAGTGAATGGAAGCTGTGAGAACGAGAAGTTTTATACAAACCACGCACCAACATATGAAATTGGAAACTGAAATAACACCACAAAATACCTAACATGCCCATTCTATTTAAATTGACAAAACAACACATCACACCTTAACAGAACTTTACACTGGATGGGAGCAGGGATGTCTTGTCTGTAAATTAGACTAACAAAGTTCTCTGAGTAGCCTCTGTTGTTGTTTGGGAGGTGTTTTTTGTCAATTTACATACAGTTTTGTGTCTTCTACCAGAGACCTCAAGGGAACCTCCTACTGTTAAGGTGTGATCTTTCAATTTACATGTATGTGTTACAAACCCCCTTCTGTTAAGGTGTGATGTGTTGTTTTGTCAATTTAAATAGAATGGGCATGTTAGGTATTTTGTGGTGTTATTTCAGTTTCCAATTTCATATGTTGGTGCGTGGCTTGTATAAAACTTCTCGTTCTCACAGCTTCCATTCATTCAGAATTGAAAAGACTTCTGGACAGAAGTCGAAACGTTTTCTGCAACAAATAAAGTCCAGTTGATCCTGTATTGAACGCCTTTTTTTGATTTCTTTTGAGTGGTTACCGGTGTCTTGGTGGCCTCTCTTACTATTCTCTTTCCCGCACGCTCACTCAGCTTGTGAGGATGGCCTGCTCTTGGTACTTTGTAGATTTACACGTTCCACATTCTTTCCATTTCTTGATGATAGATTTAATCGAGCCCTGTTACAGACTTGAGACCTTTCCAGGGTGCCCCCCCGGCCTCTCGCACCATGACTGCTGGAGATGGACACCAGTGACCTCTGGAATCTGAAAAGGAAGATGTAGGTAAAGATAATGGATGGATGGATGGATGGATGGATGGATTTAACCAAACTTCTGGAGAGTTTTAGGCCCTTGGAAATAATTTTGCATATGCAGTGTTCTCTTGTCTTTGTGATGTAACAGTAGATGGAAATCCTGATTACCAAGTGAACAGACTTTCCAGAGGTGGGTGTTCTGATACTGCAGTCATCTGAGACACCTACACCGCCCTCAGGTGACTCCCAATTCACTACTTGTGAAAGCACTAGCATCAAGTCAGTGGAGACTTTTGATTACTTAGGACAGTCATTTTGAACAGAATAAATGTTCATGTGATACTTTCTTTTACACAACATATTTTTGATTGAATTACTTTTGTAGCAACCCATTTTCACTATATCATTGAAGAGGGTTTTTGCTAATTTCATTTTGTCAAATAGACGAGTTCATTCAGACCTGGATTGATTTATGATAGCAATTAAAGCATGAAACATCCAATGGATGAATACTTTTATGTAGGCACTGCACACATTCTGAATGACTTAGTGATATGTAGAATCAATTACAAGAGGAGAATCTTTGAGTGTCCTGTCCCTTGGAGTGGTGCTCATTTGACTTCTAAATAACTATAACCCTCACAGATCTATTTCACAAACACATGGATCTTGGCTATGTTTCCACTTGTCAATATGAGGCTTGACAAATGCAAATAATTTAATCTTGATTTAGTTTTTCATCTATTTTAAATCAATGCTAAGCAAGCACATTTTACATTGATAAAAGCAATAAATGTCTGAGCATGTGTCAGAACAATATGTGCTAGCATTTTATTTATTTTGTTAAGTCTTGTTCTTGTATAAATTAATAAAGTGCTGTGTGTTGTCATCATTAGATGTTCCCATACAAATACGAGATTAGTTCTCTGCATTTAACCCATCACAGCTGGGATGCACCCAGGTGGGGCGGTGAGCAGCTTTGTAGGTGCCCGGGGAGCAATCCGGGATTGGGTGTCTTGCTCAGAGACACCACAACATGTGGGAATGGCTGGGGATCAAACCTGGGACTTTCGGGTCCCGAGTCGTCTGCCCTGCCTCTACCCCATCTCAGCCCCCAAGATGATTTTTAACAGAGTTACAGATATACTCTGAAGTATTTGTTTACTGTGTTAATAATGTGTTTGTGAATTTTATATTATTGGCTTTTATTTTGAAATGTGTCAAAAGCAGTGTTGGGCACAGACCGCTTGGGAGCGCTAAAGCGCTAATCCGCTAATAGCGGACCTAAACAATTTGTTAGCGCTATAGCGGATTGACTAACTTTTATAATTCATAAGCGGATTTGCGCTATTTTCATTTAAAATGCAGTACCGCTATTAACTAATTATCTATCAGTAAAAACGAAAAAAACTTATTTACGGGCTCTTAAATCAACCGGACGACTGCTCACGGACCACATCCGTTCAGCGCCGGATATGGTCCGTGAAAAAAAAGCGGTGCTCGCACTAAGCAGTTAGCAGCCAGTGTGTTACTCTGCAGCCTTATTGCTTGTTTTCGAAGAGTCAGACGAAGAGTTTTTAACATGGAGGGTGAACTTATGGATGTTTCTCAGTGGCCTACGCGACGCGTCAGCGCCTCATTTGCCCTGTTCAAAATGGCGACCGGCCACAGAAGCGAAGGACTTTACAAGAAAACACGGTAAAAACAATTATTTCTTTGCTGAGAAAAAATATATTTCTTAGCTGACTTTATAGCACAAGGTTTTTCTGAGCTTAACCATTTCACGAAGAGGTCAAATCTGCTAGATTAAAAAAAGTAGTTTGCCATTTGCACGTTAGCGCTTTAGCATTAGCTTCCGCTAGCTTTGCTAAGACATAAGCGCTTTTGAAATTGCGGACCTAAATAAATTAATAAGCGCTTTAGAAATAGCGGAACTAATTTCTGGATTAGCTTTTTTGGATTGTCCAGCACTGGTCAAAAGCAAAAATGTTGTAATAAATGTTGTTCCGGTAGCTTCTCACTTTTCCACCATGCAATATTCATTCATTCATTCAACCTTTATTTATACAGGCTAGCCTATATGAGGGTTATATAGTGTGAAGACGATAATGGTGTTTTTCTTTGTCTTTGAAAATGTAACTATTTAAGTTAAAGATGTTTTGGTTTGCTGGTTGATGTCAATTTTACAATGTGACTTTTATTTTTCATTTTGACTGTAAAACTAAAGTTTTTTGAAGACCTTTTTAGTTTTATTGTCCCGGTCGTAAACTAGTTTGGCGCCATTTTCAGTTTAGTACGCCCTCTTGTGGTTGCTGATTGTAACGGCTCTGCTGATGGTTTGCCACCATTCCAAAGTGTAACTTTATTTTTGCATGTGTAGGAGCCAGACGGACACACAGAAGACAAGTCATATGTTTGGTTTGTTCTCTTCTGCAGGTATGTGGTTTTATTGGTTGTGTTAAATAGTATTGTTAGATATTAGGTTCTAGACTGTGCAGTAGATAGTTACACTATTACACTTGTTTTGTTTTCATTTCATTTCAATGAGGGTGGCCGTGGCATAGTGGTAATGGCAGTCGTCCCCCGATTGGAAGGTTGGAGGTTCAAATCCAGAGTTCCCACACCATGTGTCATGTCCCTGGGCAAGACACTTAACCCCGAGTTTCTCCCAGTAGGACTGGCTGATGCCTTGCATGGCAGACTACCGCTACCGGTGTATGAATGTGTGTATGAATGGGTGGATGGCTGGTGCTGTAAAGCGCTTTGGGGCCCCTCATAGGGGGCTGTAAGGTGCTATATAAGTAAGCTCTGTTTACCATTTCATTTCTATAAAATACCGTTAATGCTAATTGTTTGTTTGTTTTAACCTCCTGAATGTAAACATTGATCACAGTAAGGCTCTTTTTAAAATTGTTTTTATTTAGTCTTTATTTATACAGGTAGTCTCATTGAGTCACGAGAACTCATTTTCAAGAGAGACCTGTTTTAGGGAGCAGAGGGTCGGGGTCTAAGGGCCTCACACAGGGGCCCAGAGTGGTGCAAATGAGGGTGAAGGCAGGTGTGGGCATTTCACCTACTCCACTCACATTTTGATGTTGATGGTACCGGGAGTTGGACCTGCGTCTTTCCTATCACAGGCCCATCTTCTCTAACCTCTGCACCACCACTCCCCCAACACACAGAAGACAAATGACGTGTTTGGTTTATTCTTCTGCAGGAGAGCCAATACACGGTCAAGGGACAGTATTTGGACACTCTGTCATTTGAAGACAATAAGCATTGTTGCAGGTGTACAGATATAATGTGTGCTGGACATGTAATACTTGTGTATTGGTGGGAAGTGGAACACGTGCAGTAGAATATGAATCTCCAGCCCTCCCCTCTGAAGTGCAGCACCTACATCAAGGACCACTTTCAGTCTCTTTACTGCTGTAACTGCCACTCAAGCCCCTCCACGCCCCGTCTCATCCGCCCACATCAGGGATCCACACACGGGCTTTATTGACCAGTTTGGGATCGTCTTCTCAGGATAGCCTTGCAGCTCTACCTCTATCACAAGAAGATAATCTTCTGTGATTACCTGCTCTTTTCATCGGCTCCTTCTCCTTTCCTCTCTCTGTTTTGTCGATTTTCTCTCCGCTCCACTCTTGTTATATGACCAACACACCCCCAGCCCCTAAACTCGTCTCGTTGCTTTCTTTCTTTTGTTTTCTTGTCACACTCCTGTTCGTTTTTTTTTTTCCAAGTCTGCGGGTAGCAGTAGAAGGATCTTCAACACTGTGAGCTCTTTTGTGCAGGCGCTCCTCAGCCAGCTGCCTATTCACAAAGCTTAGTCAATTAGGACCCCATTCAGTGTGCATGAGAAAGGACACAAGAAGTTCAGTTACCCCCGCCCCCCGGCCCCCACCGACACACACACACTTTTGCCATCACTATTGTTGTGTGACCTCTTTCAATATCGATATTGTCGTTTTCAACCTCTCTCTTAATGACTTCCAATTTTTCAGTTTCAACTGTTAACATTTTTTACAATCAAGTTTTTTCAGATCTGTCTGTCTGTCTGTTCATCCATCCATCCATCCATCCATCCATTCTTTTTATATGCTTCATCCTTTTTGGGCCGCGAGGGTCACCGGTGCTCATGTCCAGCAGAGAGGCGGAGGACACCCTGGACAGGTCTCCAGTCCATCACAGGGACACATAGAGACAAACGAGTCAAACAACCATTCACTCTCTCTTCAGTCATTCCCAGGAACTCTGTCTCAATTTTTGCTAACAATAAACCTTGGATCTCCAAATCATTAAAAATAAATAAAAATAAATAAATAAAAATGTGTGCAACATTAGCTTCTAAAAGGGGATTTGTCCCAATACCACATACTAAAAAAATTAATAATAATAAATAAATAAAAAGTGAGGAAATAATTAAAAGTGAATTATATATTCAAAAAAATACATGTTCAGGTCCAGTAACTCCTGGCTGGTGTGGGAGGGGGTTACGATGATGGGGATGCCAAACAAGGTCCAGTAACTCCTGGCTGGTGTGGGAGGGGGTTACGATGATGGGGATGCCAAACAAGACAGTGGACAGGCCCTTACCTGGTGTGATTTGGAACAAATAAGATTTGACAGGGGCAAAGTGCCATACGGTAAACACAACTCAGCAATGGGCAAAAAAAAAAAAAGTGAAATAAAGTCAAAAAACAGTTGAATCCTATGCCATGGTTTCCAGAAATGTTGTGGCTGAGTCACGGCCAATAGGCTCTGTGCGTTGGAGCCATGAATCATATTTATTTGGTAGGCTCCCTCTGAATTCAACTGTCAGCCAACAAGCACAGACATGTCTACATCTAGGATGTTTTTTTTGAGTCACATGTAAAATATCTTGTGCATTTACAGGAATATTTAAACTTTTCAGCAAACATTCACATCATTATTTTGTGTTTTTAATAATGGATGCCAGGTGAGCTTTACAAATGTTCAAAGCGTAACTAACGGAGACGATCCAGGTTCTGAAGCACTTGCTCTTCCTCTTTCCCTGTTGGTTGCCAGTTCTCAAATGGACTACAATAGTCCTCTAATCTTGCTCTGTAGAGCAATCATTAATAGACTGATTCCACAGTGGTTGAGATAGGTTGTGTAAAAAGAAGGGGAGGGGAGCCCTGTAATGGATACTGTGGCCAATAATTAGGCATGAGGTCCCATGTTAAAGTGTCGTGACTTTGGGAGAGCCATTTAGCCCACTAATGAGTCTCTAACAGTTTATTGATACCACTTCTCCCATCACTTTTCTGAAGCTCGCTTCCCTTCAGCCCATTTTTCCCTCAGTCCTGTGGGACTCCCTGAGCAACCATTGTCACTAATTAATTGAAATTAGGACAGATCAAATGCATTCCAACTTTTCTCATATGAGGAGAAGTACCTGGGGGAATGAAATTCCAATTTAGAAACTTACAGATTTCTGGTCCGCCCCTTGAACAGTATTAAATGAGGACTCATAATACCGGCACAAAGCACTAATGCATCTGAATAATAGACACTAATCTTGGGGCCATTGTGGCCCCATTGTCCAACTTGATTTATTGTGATTCAGAGGCATTTTTATCAATGTGGTGCATAGTTCTGCACTTGACTGGTTTGCCTCAGGACACTTTCTCTCAGAGTTCATACCAATTGCACTTTCTACAACTAAGTAATGAATTAAGACGTTTGACTACAAAGCTTTACTTTATTTTCTTCTGCTGTTTGATCATATCACACATGACTGCAACCCACAGATATTTCATCTTCTGAAGCCCAAGACAAAAACTAAGCACCACATCCATCCATCCATCCATCCATCCATCCATCCATCCATCCATCATCTTCCACTTGTTCTGAAGTTGGGTCGCGGGTGCAGCAGCGTGAGTCGGGAGGTCCAGACAACTCTTTCCACAGCCATCTCTTCCAGCTCTTCCACCTCTTCCAGCTCTTCACCAAGGTGTTCCCAGGCCAATGTCTCCAGCATGTCTTGGGTCTTCCTCGAGGTCTGCTTCCAGTTGGACATACCTGATGCACCTCCCTAGGGAGGCGCTCAGGAGCACTTCACTCTCAGACTGCAGGTTTACTTGTGGTTCCTAGAGTTTCCAGCAGCAGAATGGAGGAAGATCTTTCAGTTGTCAGGCTCCTCTCTTGTGGAACCAACTTCCAGTTTGTGTCCATGAGGCTGACACATTGTCCAGTTTGAAGACTGGGATTAACACTTTACTTTTTCATAAATCCTATAGTTAGTGTTGTCTTGTTCTGCTGCTATAGACTTAGACTACTAGAGGACAAACTGACCTCATTTCTTAAATGAATTGTTAAAATTGAATAGTTTTCATTTGATACTATTTCTATCTTAACATGTGATTCTTGACCTGCCATTGTGTATCTGTTCCTACCAAACCCAGCCGGTCAAAGCAGATGGCCTCTTGTCCTGAGCTGGTTCTGCTAAAGGTTTCTTCATCATGAGGGAGTTTTTCCTTTCCACTGTCGCCTTCATGCTTGTTCAAGATGAGAGTTCTGTGATGGAGTTAAACTCAAAGCAGTCTGCTCCTTCACATAAATAATGTTCAATTATTATTTTGTATATGAATGTTTCTGTTCAGTTCCCTGAGACAACTTATGTTGCAACTTGGCATTATATAGATAAACTGAAAATAATTTACTGTAATTGAGTTGAATTGAAAAGATTGAACTGAACATTTCAGCTACCTCTTCATCGCAATGGACCGGCACAGAGGCCACAATACTGCAGACACTGCACCAATCTGTCTGTCAATCTCACGCTTCACTTCCCTCACTCGTGAGCAAAACCGAGAGATACTTGAACTCCTCCACACGTGTCAGAACCTCACCCTCAACCCCAAAATAGTAGAATTTCATGATAATAATAAATAAATGAATGACTACAACAAACAAGCAAACAAATAAATAACTCATTTTCAGACCCACATGCTTTTCAAATAAAATGAAATATAGCCCTAACATTCTTTGAAGTTACGCCATTGTTCACACACTGTAACTCCGTCAAACTGTCCTTGTTGTTATTTTATTATTGAGACATTGGGCATAGCAAAATGTTCAAGGTTTAACCACAATGGTTATTTTTTGATCATTTCCTAACTTAAACGACTTTAATCTGACACTTTGGGATAAAAGGTTGCGGGTGATAAGCATTCCTTCAAGCTTTGACAGAACTTGATTTCTTTGGTTAGCACTGATGAACTGATGCTGAACAAAGTAGAAAGAGAGACATTATGAATGAAGTTCAGGGTTTAAACCGTTCTCTCTCAGGGGCCAACAACTGCCGGTTTAGACAAACAGCACATTTTTATTGCACGCTTGTGGAAGAAATATGAAGTTCAGGGTTTAAACCGTTCTCTCTCAGGGGCCAACAACTGCCGGTTTAGACAAACAGCACATTTTTATTGCACGCTTGTGGAAGAAATATAACCCCGGCCCGTTTTTTCACTTCTTCTGGAGCCTAATATGACTGTTTCCAATAAGCACACAGTTGTTTATGAAGTGCAATTTAACAGAACAGGCAGCATAATGAAAAGCCAATTATACTGTGACAGCTGCAGAACATAAATTCATTTTACTGACCTATTTCAGTGACAGAAATAACATTAAACTCCCATTAAAGACCAAAATGTAACAAAAGTATTTAGTTCTATTTTTTTTTATATTGATGCACGGACTCCTATATTCTTAATACTACAAAGTACATAATAAATCAAAAGTAAAAGTGTTTTGTTTTAATGTTTTTCTCACATGTTATTACAAAACCAGTTCTAAGAATGTCAGGTCATTGTGTAAAATGTAAATAAAATCACTACACTAGAAAGCTCCTGTGGAGAAACTTTGATGGGGACTGCCACATGGCGGCCATTTTAACATTTTGATTTGACAGTACT
>JBBPBX010004028.1:0-20274 GCA_038048925.1 Garcialebias charrua
AATGGCACAACATATATATATATATATATATATATATATATATATATATATATATATATATTAAGATTGACCTCTGATCGTTTTTGCTAAAACAATTTGAAATGAATGAAAATTCCTCTCCAAAATAGTTTAAAATTAGCGCCGTTTTTTTACACGGTAAATTCGGGTTTTTCCGGTCACGTGATTGTGACGTCAGATCCAGATCTCTGCTCCAACGGCACATTTAATACAATGGAGAAAGATACAAACGCATCCGTCGAATTTAGCCATTTAAAACTTTAGATTTTAGCGATTTGGCTTCAGTTCGTGAAGAAGAAGTTATTTTGAGTGATAAACAACAAACAGCAAGGTTTCTTTTGTCCGTGTTGCTTTTTTTTTCAGGAGAGGTTTCACATACATGAAGTGAGCACCAGATGTCAGCAAAGCTATCGTGATAACTCTTACAGAGCACTGTAGATTGCTCTGCTTTGCTGACATCTGGTGCTCACTTCATGTATGTGAAACCTCTCCTGAAAAAAAAGCAACACGGACAAAAGAAACCTTGCTGTTTGTTGTTTATCACTCAAAATAACTTCTTCTTCACGAACTGAAGCCAAATCGCTAAAATCTAAAGTTTTAAATGGCTAAATTCGACGGATGCGTTTGTATCTTTCTCCATTGTATTAAATGTGCCGTTGGAGCAGAGATCTGGATCTGACGTCACAATCACGTGACCGGAAAAACCCGAATTTACCGTGTAAAAAAACGGCGCTAATTTTAAACTATTTTGGAGAGGAATTTTCATTCAATTTCAAATTGTTTTAGCAAAAACGATCAGAGGTCAATCTTAATATATATATATATGTTGTGCCATTTTATGGAAAGTTAAAAGATGATGTCAGGGGAGCTTTAAAGTTGAACTAAAGCATAAAGCCTTCTATAGTATTCCTACTTTACATGGACAACAGCTTACAAAGTGCTTAGAGCACAAATAAAATAAGTTCTGTACTCAAAGAGAACCGATTACACTGAACACGGTTATCTTCATCAACTGCAGCTTTTCACAGGTGTTGGAAAAAACCCACTCAGTTCGTAGCTGTTTAAAAAAAGTGTTGCAGAACTGAAACTGACTTCCTGTATTTACAGTTCATTCAACCTTTATTTAAACAGATAAGTCACATTGAGCCTCCAAGACTCATTTACAAGTGAGATCTGTTGGACAGACAATAAAAGTGGGGAAAAATGACACATAGGGTTTGGAGACAAAAAAAAATCCTAACACATTTTTTACCTCTGTTTGAAGGTCAAAAATGTGGTAATGAAAAATATCTCGTACACAAGCACATAATGATGCCGACATTATGCAAAGAGGGGGCGGGTGTGTGTGTGTGTGTGGAGTCCTCAAAGGCGATGAGCAGCCTGCTTGCAGAGGGACTGCAGAGTTCAGATAAAAAAAACACTCAGTTCATATACAGTAGTTCCCTCTGCAGAGACGGCCAGAGGCGAATCCAGAGTCCTGAAATGATGACAGAATGTTTATTCAGCTGTGCTCCTCTGAAAAGTCAGTGGAATTCCTCAGTAGCAGGTTTGGGAGGGGTGAGAGTGTCAGGTTTACAAAACTTCTCAGGCGTGTTGAGATAAGACGACCTGTCAAGGCCAGTCGGGGAGCCGAATGTCAGATAAACATGATTGTTTTGGGAACAGGCAGAACTTTAATGACATCTACCTTCAGTCTGTGTCGGCCCACTCGCTTCCGAAATGTCCAAATTACAATGACCAAACAAATGGAACGTGCCTGAGAAAATCCCAGAGATCTAATCCATTCAGCCAAAAGTCTGGTTTCTCGAGACATGAACCAAGCCATCATGTAAGGCAGGCAGCCTGACCAGGTCCAGCTTTGCTGCAGACGTCTTCCTTTTGGGTTGATAGACCAGGAACCAGCCAAATCCAAAAAGCAGAAATTAAATTAGTTATCATAAATCCAATTAATATGCGTCCTTAAGATCCACAGATGACAGCAGAGATAGACACGTCATCAAGTCTTCAAAGTCGATGAGATATCCAGCTGTGTGCATGCCAACAGGGCAAATCGGCTCGCCTACAACCTGTCGTCTCTTTAAAGAAATGTTATCACTTGTGTTGAGGGACCAACTGACCAAATTGAAGTCCAAAGTTATGATTCAGAAGATTTTGTAGAAGAGAGGCTCTCAGACAGATTCACAGACAAGACAAAGCAAAAGCAAAGCGGAGACCGAGAGGAGATGTCCGCCCTTGAGAAGAGCAACCGATTACACTGAATTACAGTGAAGCCAAATCAGATCAAAACAACTCGCGTTTCCTCTGTAAATCAGACATACAGTTAAGGAAACTATTATTTAATCCCCTGCTGCTTTTCTAAGTTTGTCCACTTCTAAAGAAATGAGCAGTCTTTATTTTTTTTAGTAGTTTTATTTTAATAGAAAGAGACAATATCAACTAAAAACGAAGAATAAAGCACATAAAATAATATTTAAATGGACACAGCGGCTTGATTCCTAAACCTTCATCCCAGTTCACACAGATTGATTATGTGCACATGTCCCCAGGGTAACAGAGTAATGCAAACTTGACAATTATTAAGTTTTATAACATAAAATTAATATTTTTTATGCTGGATTCTACTTTATTTTTATAGCGCTGCTCAGACTAGCAGATAGCACATCAATTAGTTTCAACCTAAACAGTATTTTCCACAATAAGGTCATTCAAATAGTTATTTCAAATATTACTGTAATAGGCTATATGCCACGGGTAGGTGTGACGTACCTCCGGTAAAATATCGGACACATCCCGCACTTCCGGTTCCGATCCACTGCCGTTGTTGTTAGCGTTAGCTCCTAGTAGCAGACCATGACAACGAGCAGAAACGGGAAACGGCTGCGCGCTACTGGCACTACACGTGAGTTCCGTTGTGTCCGCCCACCGGTGGGAACAGCTGTTCCGAGGGGGGGTTACGGCAAAGATTTATCGCGGCTATCCGTAGGGGGAACGTCGCCATAATTTTATATGGATGTATATGTGTATAGAGTTATTATTGGTGTGTATGCAGATGTTTTATTAATTGTATTTAGACATTTATGTTTGTGTCTTTCTCGCTAACCGGAAGTGCGCGGTCCAGCTCATGAATGGGAAGTGCCAGAACGGATGTCCGTGGCATATAGTCTATTGGTTACTTTCCATAGAAACCCACTTTAAAAGATCTGAACTTTGCAACAAATAAAACTCCTTTAAAAATGTCACAACTTGTGTATTGTAAACACCAGTAATGATTCTTCTTGATCTAAGTTCTGCCTTCGACACCATCTGTCATTCTATCCTCCTCAAAAGACTAACCTCCATTGGCATCTCAGGTACCCCATTAGACTGGTTCAACTCCTATCTCTCTGACCGCACTCAATTCATTCAGCTTAAATCCTTCCGTTCCCAGTCTTCCCCTGTCTCCACGGGTGTCCCCCAAGGCTCTGTCCTCGGACCCCTCCTCTTCATCATTTACCTCCTTCCTCTAGGTCACATCTTCCGCAAATACGGCGTCCATTTCCACTGTTATGCTGATGACACACAGCTCTACTTGTCATCAAAACCTAACTCCACCCACCCACCCTCCATCCTCACCGACTGTCTCAATGAGCTAAATCACTGGTTTTCTAACAATTTCCTTCAACTAAACAGTAACAAAACAGAAATCATTCTTGTCTGGTACCAAAAACTCTATTTCAAAATCAGAACATCTTCTCGTCCCCCTTAACAACTCTCTGCTATCCCCCTCCCCTCAGGTCAAGAGCCTCGGTGTCATCCTCGACACCACTCTCTCCTTCACTTCACACATCAACAATATTACTCGGTCTGCCTATTTCCACCTCCGTAATATTAACCGTCTCCGTCCTTCTCTCACACCCCGCTCCACAGCCATCCTGGTGCACAGTCTTGTGACTTCCCGTATCGATTACTGCAACTCCCTTCTCTACGGCCTCCCCAACAAATCTCTCCACAAGTTACAGATGGTCCAGAACTCAGCTGCCCGTGTCATCACTCAAACCTCCTACTATGATCACATCACTCCTGTCCTGCAGCAGCTCCACTGGCTCCCGGTTAAATCACGCATCATCTTCAAAATTCTACTCCTCACGTTCAAAGCTATCCACAACCTTGCCCCTCCTTATCTATCTGACCTCCTCCAAATCTCCATCCCATCACGCTCTCTCAGATCCTCCTCTTCGCTACATCTCCATGTACCCTCTGCCCGCCTCTCCACCATGGGGAGCAGGGCCTTCACCTGCTCTGCCCCTCACCTCTGGAACGCCCTACCGCCAGACCTTCGAAACACCACCTCCCTTTCTCTGTTCAAGACAGCCCTGAAAACACATCTCTTTAGACTAGCTTATCATTAACTTTACTAAATGTATTTCTATTATTTTGCATTTTATAATCTTTATGTATTTTATATTTCAATTTGTCACTGATATTGTTTGATCTGTACTATTTTAAGTGTCCTTGGGTGTCCTGAAAGGCGCTTTTAAATAAAATGATTATTATTATTATTATTATTATTATTATAAGAGCTAAATTTAATTGGCCAGTGACTGGTTTAGTTTTACCCCTCCCTGGGCTGCCACCTTACCGTGGTGGAGGGGTTTGAGTGTCCCAATGACCCCTCCCTGGGCTGCCACCTTACCGTGGTGGAGGGGTTTGAGTGTCCCAATGATCCTAGGAGCTATGCTGTCAGGGGCTTCATGCCCCTAGTAGGGTCACCCAAGGCAGACAGGTCCTAGGTGAGGGACGAGACAAAGTGCAGCCCAAAGACCCCAATGATGAGTAAAACTAATGGAATCAATGTTCCCTCGCCCGGACGCGGGTCACCGGGGCCCCACTCTGGAGCCAGGCCCGGAGGTGGGGCACGCTGGCGAGCGCCTGGTGGCCGGGCTTTTACCCATGGAGCCCGGCCGGGCACAGCCCGAAGAGGAGACGTGGGTCCCCCTTCCCATGGGCTCACCACCTGTGGGAGGGGCCAAAGGGGTCGGGTGCAATGTGAGATGGGTGGTGGCCGAGGGCGGGGACCCTGGCGGTCTGATCCTCGGCTACAGAAGCTGGCCATTGGGACATGGAATGTCACCTCTCTGGTGGGGAAGGAGCCTGAGCTAGTGTGTGAGGTTGAGAAGTTCCGACTAGAAATAGTCGGACTTACCTCAACACATGGCTCTGGCTCTGGAACCAGTTTCCTTGAGAGGGGTTGGACACTCTTCCACTCTGGAGTTGTCCCTGGTGAGAGGCGCCGAGCAGGAGTGGGCATACTGGTTGCCCCCCATCTTGGTGCCTGTACGTTGGGGTTCACCCCGGTGAACGAGAGGGTAGCCTCCCTTCGCCTACGTGTGGGGGGACGGGCTCTGACTGTTGTTTGTGCCTATGCACCAAACGGCAGCTCAGACTACCCACCCTTTTTGGAGTCCTTGGAGGGGGTATTGGAGAGTGCGCCTCCTGGGGACTCCCTTGTTCTACTGGGGGACTTCAACGCTCACGTGGGCAATGACAGTGAGACCTGGAGGGGTGTGGTTGGGAGGAACGGCCCCCCTGATCTGAACCAGAGTGGTGTTCTGTTATTGGACTTCTGTGCTCGTCATGGATTGTCCATAACGAACACCATGTTTAAGCATAAGGGTGTCCATATGTGCTCTTGGCACCAGGACACCCTAGGTCGCAGTTCGATGATCGACTTTGTTGTCGTCTCATCTGATCTGCGGCCGCATGTCTTGGACACTCGGGTGAAGAGAGGGGCGGAGCTGTCAACTGACCACTACCTGGTGGTGAGTTGGCTCCGATGGTGGGGGAGGATGCCGGTCAGACCTGGCAGACCCAAACGTATTGTGAGGGTCTGCTGGGAACGTCTGGCAGAGTCTCCCGTAAGACGGAGCTTTAACTCCCACCTCCGGGAGAGCTTTGAACACGTTCCGAGGGAGGCGGGGGACATGGAGTCCGAGTGGGCCGTGTTCCGCGCCTCTATTGTCGAGGCAGCTTATCGGAGCTGTGGCCGCAAGGTTGTTGGTGCCTGTCGTGGTGGCAACCCTCGAACCCGGTGGTGGACACCGGCAGTGAGGGATGCTGTCAGGCTGAAGAAGGAGTCCTATTGGGCCTTTTTGGCTTGTGGGACCCCGGAAGCAGCTGATAGGTACCGGCAGTCCAAGCGGCATGCGGCTCGGGTGGTTGCTGAGGCAAAAACTCGGGCGTGGGAGGAGTTCGGAGAGGCCATGGAGAATGACTTCCGTACGGCTTCGAGGCGATTCTGGTCCACCATCCGGCGTCTCAGGGGGGGAAAGAGGTACGCGACCAACACCATTTATGGTGGGGGTGGCGTGCTACTGACCTCAACTCGGGATGTTGTGAGTCGGTGGGCGGAATACTTCGAAGACCTCCTCAATCCTACTGGCACGTCTTCCACTGAGGAAGCGGAGCCTGGGGACTTTGGGTCGGGTTCTCCGATCTCTGGTGCTGAGGTCGCCGAGGTGGTTAAAAAGCTCCGCGGTGGCAAGGCTCCGGGGGTGGATGAGATTCGCCCGGAGTTCCTTAGGGCTCTGGATGTTGTAGGGTTGTGTTGGCTTACGCGACTCTGCAATATCGCGTGGACATCGGGGGCAGTTCCCTTGGATTGGCAGACTGGGGTGGTGGTTCCCCTATTCAAAAAGGGGGACCGTAGGGTGTGTTCCAACTATAGGGGGATCACACTCTTAAGCCTCCCTGGTAAGGTCTATTCAGGGGTTCTGGAGAGGAGGGTCCGTCGGATAGTCGAACCTCGGATTCAGGAGGAGCAGTGTGGTTTTCGTGCTGGTCGTGGAACACTGGACCAGCTCTACACCCTCAACAGGGTCCTGGAGGGTGCGTGGGAGTTTGCCCAACCAGTTTACATGTGCTTTGTGGACTTGGAGAAGGCATTCGACCGCGTCCCTCGGGGGGTTCTGTGGGGGGTACTCCGGGAGTATGGGGTACCAGGCCCTTTGATAAGGGCTGTTAGGTCCCTGTACGACCGGTGTCAGAGCTTGGTCCGCATTGCCGGCAGTAAGTCAGGCTCGTTTCCGGTGAGAGTTGGACTCCGCCAAGGTTGCCCTTTGTCACCGATTCTGTTCATAACTTTTATGGACAGAATTTCTAGGCGCAGCCAAGGTGTTGAGAGGATCCGTTTTGGTGACCTTAGAATCGCTTCTCTGTTTTTTGCAGATGATGTGGTCCTACTGGCTTCATCAGTTCGTGATTTACAACTTTCACTGGAGCGGTTTGCAGCCGAGTGTGATGCGGCCGGGATGAGGATCAGTTCCTCCAAATCCGAGGCCATGGTCTTGAGCCGGAAAAGGGTAGCATGCCCTCTCCGGGTCGGGGAGGAGGTCCTGCCCCAAGTGGAGGAGTTTAAGTATCTCGGGATCTTGTTCACGAATGAGGGAAAACTGGAGCGTGAGATCGATAGGCGGATAGGTGCAGCGTCCGCAGTGAAGCGGGCGCTGTACCGGTCTGTCGTGGTGAAGAGAGAGCTGAGTCAAAAGGCAAAGCTCTCAATTTACCGATCGATCTACGTTCCCACCCTCATCTATGGTCATGAGCTTTGGGTTATGACCGAAAGAACAAGATCTCGGATACAAGCGGCTGAAATGAGTTTTCTCCGCAGGGTGGCTGGACTCTCCCTTAGAGATAGGGTGAGAAGCTCAGTCATCCGGGAGGGACTCGGAGTAGAGCCGCTGCTTCTCCACATCGAGAGGAGCCAGTTGAGGTGGCTCGGGCATCTGGTTAGGATGCCTCCTGGACGCCTCCCTGGTGAGGTGTTCCGGGCATGTCCCACCGGGAGGAGACCCAGAGGAAGACCCAGGACACGCTGGAGGGACTATGTTTCTCGGCTGGCCTGGGAACGCCTTGGGATTCCCCCGGAGGAGCTGCTCCAAGTGGCTGGGGAGAGGGAAGTCTGGGCCTCCCTACTTAGGCTGCTACCCCCGCGACCCGACCCCGGATAAGCGGAAGAAGATGGATGGATGGTTTAGTTTTACACATATTGGGATAGAAACTGTAGAATGGGTTGTAAAACTAATGGCTAAATCTGAAAGATTTGATCAAAACTTGTTATGTTACGTCGTCAGTGCAGTTACAACGTGCGCTCACAGGCCTTCATTACCTGCAGCGTCCCCTCAGTGCAGTTACAGCGTGCGCTCTCAGGCCTTCATTACCTCAGTGCAGACTGAACTCGACGAAAAGGCATTTTCTTACTCTGCTCCTGTTGGAACACCTTGCAAAAAAATCTGAAGCTGGCCAATTTGATTTATTTAAGAGATTTTTAACTATTGATAAGGTCAATAGAAAAACCTGAGCAAATATGTTCTTGTTTTTAGCATTATACTTTGTTTTATTTGCATCTTGATTTTTTTTTCTAACACTACAGGTACTACAGAGACTCTACTTCCTCAGACGGCTGAGACGAGCTGGTCTGAGCAGCCCAGTTCTCACCTCCTTCTACAGGTGTGCAGTGGAGAGCATCCTGTGCTCCAGCATCAACGTGTGGCATGGAGGCTGCACAGTTGAAGAGAGGAAAGCTCTGCAGAGAGTGGTGAAGGCTGCACAGAAGTCTGTTGGAGTCAGTCTCCCCACCATCACAGACATTTACACCTCTAGATGCAGGAAAAGAGCCACCTGTATCATGAAAGACCTCACTCATCCAGCACACTCACTCTTTGCCCCACTCCCCTCAGGACGGAGGTTGAGGAGCATCAAGTGTAGAACCACTAGACTGAGGAACAGCTTCTACCCTGAGGCTGTTAGACTCATGAATAAATAAAAATAAAATTAAAATAAACACTGCAAAATATCACATCATGCTGATGCTGATATGTTTTCTTGTTGCTGTGTTCATCTGTGTTCATCTGTGACCATCTGCTCATACAAACTCATGTTCGTGCTGCTGTTTATTCCCACTATATTAGGCTTAGTGTATTACTAGTTGATGTTTTTCTTAGTTAGTTCTCGATGTTATTACTGTTTTTCTCTTTCATTTGTTGTTGGATGTAACTGGGACCTCGTGTACATAATCTCGTTTTCATCTCATGTACCACATGCGGTGCAAATGACAATAAAGACTCTCTGACTCTGACTCTTTTATTTGATGTAAACTGCCTTCATGTCTAAAACAGGTCTCTTGAAAATGAGTCCTTGTGACTCAATGAGACTAACCTGTATAAATAAATGTTGCATTAAAAAAGTTTAATAAAAATCGGGAGTGACTCACTTTGACCAAGTTGAAAAATATGACTTAGTGCTGAAAGGATTAAAAAACTGCCCTATGAAGACGCTGGTAAAACTAAGATAGAAAAAGACACACAGAAAAAGTTTTGCTGGATTAAACTGTGCACGTGTTTCTTAGCCTGCGGCTGCTGTGTTTTCTCATGAAGTTAGAACCACAGAAACTGTGGGGATGTTCAACAAGTGGCAGAAGTCTACCAGACCAGTTCGAACCTGACCTATCAGGGCGCGGAGCAGAGGAAGCAGAAAACACTCCAATACTGACACAAGCCTAGCAACAGGCTTCAACCAATTGCAGACAAGAACAACAGTTTCAGGAACCAATCTTCTCGCCTCTGTCTCTGCCTCTCTTATAAAAAAGAAAGAGGAAAAAGAAAACAAGAAAAAAAAGTTGTGTCCGACGAAGGAAGTTCACAACCTAATGTATTCCCTTTCATCGGATGTAAAGTTTGCTCAAATGCTTTGCAAAGTTACAATTCACTGTAGTTTCAGCGACAAAACTAAAGTTGTCCGTCTTTGAAGAAAACACCAAACCACATGTTTCAAATTAGCCCAGAGGCTCAAAACAGCAACTTTGCTCTGTGAAAAACAACTAGTGAACTTTTTTCTTTCTTTATTCATGTAATCAGATTACTCTGAAAGCGGTAGAAAAATAATGAGAAAATCAATAGTTAGATAGCGGCGGGCCAAAGCGTTTTAAACTCGGCTAAAGAGAGAAAAACTGTAGAGGATATCCCCTCGTACCACTGTTCAAACACAGCTCTAGATTTGAGCCAGTTCACCTCAGCGAGCGTTGGCAGGAAGGTTAACCCTTACCTGCCCCGCAGCGCTACAGAGCAGCAACAAACCTGATGCTAAGTCGCTCAGCTTGTTGCTCACAAGCACCAAAAAGACACAATTAAAAGACTTTCATACTTTGTGATCGCACACTGTCTCTTATGCCAGAGCTTCAGCCTGAAATCCTTCAATGATAGGAAATATTTGTTGGTCCTCAGAGCACTTGTTGTGAACAACTCTTAGCTACTACCACACTATGGTTTAGCTCAATGTCTCACAAGTTCACTAAGCTAGAGCCACTTTTGTGGTGGCTCTGGTCAGTTAGTTTTTCAATTGGTTGTAGATTATAGAGATTGTCCCTCTGGTAGATTGTAGTTTCTCTCCATTGGCTCCCTGTCAAATCCAAAAAATTGAATTAAAAATCTTACTTCTAACCTACAAAGCTCTCAACAACCTAGCTCCATCTTATACTCGAGATCTTATTGTTCCATATTTTCCAAACAGAGCACTTTGTTCTCAGACTGCAGGTTCCTAGAGTTTCCAAGAGCAGAATGGAAGGAAGAGCTTTCAGCAATCAGGTTTGAGGAACAAACTTCCAGTTTCTGTCCTTGAGGCTGACACATTGTCCAGTTTAGAGACTGGGTTTAAGACTTTCCTTTTTGATAAATCCTATAGTTAGGGTTGGCTTGTTATGCTGATATAGGCTTAGACTACTGGAGGACAAATTGACCTCATTTCCTTAAATGAATTGCTAAAATTGAATAGTTTTCATTTGATAGTATTTCTAGGTGATTCTCAAACTGCCATTGTGTATCTGTTCCTCTCAAACCCAGCCAGTAGAAGCAGATGGCCGCTTGTCCTGAGCCTGGTTCTGCTTTAGGTTTCTTCCTCGTGAGGGAGTTTTTTTCCTTTCCACGGTCGCCTTCATGCTTGATCAAGATGAGAGTCCGCGATGGAGTTAAACTCAAAGCAGTCTGCTCCTCAGATAATTAATGTTGAATTATTATTTTTATACATGAATGTTTCTGTTCAGTGCCCTGAGACGATTTCCGTTGTGACTTGACGCTTTATTAAAAATTTGAATTGAATTATAGATGTATGTCTAATGACGCCTTTTTGAAAGTTTCCTGAAAACTCATTTGGTGATGCATGAAATGTTTTGCAAACAGTCCAGACAAACTCAAACAAGGAGGAAAACATGCCGTCTTTGCCTTCGGCTGCATGATATAAAAGTCTGTGTAATTAACTTTCGCCTCATGTGAAAACTCGACGGTTTGATATGCTTCGGGTATTAGATTTGTCTTTAGGAGTACTTTAAAAAAAAGTTGTATTTTCCTTCTGTTCTCTAATCAGTGTGTGTTCTGGCAGAAAATCAGAAAGAGGTGGGATCGCCGAGAGCTGGCTTCCCTCAGATGACAAGCCTGTCCCCCTCCCTACAGATCCAGCAGGTCCTGGATCTGTGCAGCACTGAAGCAATGTTCCCCGGATTCCACGAAATACCAAAGAACTGAAGAGTACACACACACACACACACGTACACAAAGAAGTTCACTATGGATTGGATCAAGAAGAAAAGTAGATGACTTTGCATTTATGACTTTGAGGCAGAAACGTGGATTTGCACCAACGCTGAATTATCTGTTAGCGCTGTGGTTGGTGATCCAGGGGGGAAAGGCGTTGGCTTGGAACCCCTGCGTGCACGTGTGGAAGAGCCAGTTCCCGGGGATGTTATTCTAGCAGGGATAGGGCAGCTGTCACAATACAACAAGCTCCGAGAGAAAAGATCCCACAGAAAAACAGAAAACACCAAACCGTCCCCTGCTATCTTTAGTCTGATATGACACAGCCGCCGCAAATCAGTAAAAAAAACGCCTTTCAACTTTGTTTGTTTTCTACGTTCAGTATTCTCTCACCAGCTCCTTTTTAACTGCTGGTTTACTGAACTCTTAATGTGCGAAATCTGGGGCAAGCTTATCTCAACTACTCACGAGATCCAAAAACATACGAGTGACAAAGGTGAACTGATGTTGGCATGAAGACTCATAACAGCTCCGACAAAAAAAGAAAATAACCTGTGGTCTGATACTGCTGGGCGCCTCCTTGCAAACACAGCTGTTTCTTTTTTTTTTCCTTCTGACAAGGCCTCGGGCTGGCTGACTGAGCAAAAAAAATGACTCATCTCGCTTGGAACGCAGCCCAAAAGTTGTTGGTCATCAGTCACCCTGTAATTCTTAATAGGTGCTATAAACGGTGTAAAAGACCCGCTCCTTCACCTGCTCCCGGGACAAAACAAAGAGGCCGGTTCAGAGCCAAAAATAAAACCAACATGACACAACTTGCTGACAAGCAGAAGTGGCTATTACAAGCAACTAAAAAACAAATCCAAACAAGAACTTGTTGAGCTGGTTATTAGTTCCTTGTTTCTTTTAGAAAACAAATCAGTGCCTTTATTTTTTTAATATACGTAAACACAGGAAGACATGTTTGCACTGAGAGCAGAAGGTTTCATTCGAGCCACACCAGAACTTTTTTCCACTTTGCGATTCTCACGAGTTAAAGCCGGTTTCACTTCTGCCTCTTTTTCTTCTTCCCATTATCGATGCTCCCAATCTTTAACCTTTGTCAGGATGCATTTTGATTGCAAAGTGGAGAAGGTGATGCGATACTGTCGTATTTTAAAAGGGCGAGGAAATGATATGGCCTAATTGCGGCCCACGGAGCCCGTTTGGCTGTGTTGTATTACCTCATTATTAGATAATGAGCTATATGGTACCGGACTGTAGAACAAAATGGCTGACAGAACCTTGTTCGAGAGCGATGTCCCGATGACGCCCTGTTAATATTTCATCATTTATGAAATGTCTGCTTGATGAGGTGATAACTCATCACGCTGCCCTCCGTCCTCTTTACTGAGTGTTACTGATGAGCGAGTCTTATGCTGCTAAGGTTTCAATAAAAAACAAAACAGCTTATTCTTCATTCAAGTAACACCAAAGCATATTGAATGAATGTATAAAGTTGTGTTTTGAAGCCTAAATTAAAAGTGCTCCATTTGAGCATACCGTAATGACTTTTATCCAAAAAACTTTAACCAACTCCAATTTCCTTACATTTTGCTTCCAAGGAGCCAGAATTTTTTGTAATCTTTCAGTGGTCTTGATCAACAGTTCTTCATGTTTTCTGCAGAACTTCCTAAGTTTCCCTTTGGACTTTACTTATATTTTCAGTCTACACACAAAAGAAGGCACGTCTGAATAATAACATCAGATTAACGGTTTCTGAAAAGCAGATCTTCAAGGGACAAGTCCAGAAAATGGCCGACAGATCTTTCAGATGATCATCTCGTGTGTGTCAAGTTTACAGCTAACAGTTGTTCGGGGATCCCTTTGTTAGTGCTAAAATACTATTTCATGTGCCAAACTGAGTTATACTTGGTATTTTTATTAATCAAATCAAATACAGTTTAACAAGCACACAAAATATCTTCTGAAAATGATAAGACTGTAGGTGAAACATCTTCCAAAATGTGGAGAATTAATATATATATACCACTTTGAAAATGACAACAAACTCTGGCAGCAAAGTGAAATAATTAAGAGTGATTTAAATGTTTTGCACAATACTTTATATTATGTTCATACCATACAGCTGAAGTTTCATAAATTAACTAAAAACTGATGATTTGTTAAAATTGATTGTTGTATTGATTATTACTGGTCTTGACAAAGTTATGTCAATACAAAAGTTTTGGTGATGAAACTTAATCGAACTTAAAACCTTTAGTTATTTCCCAAAGTATTCTTCATTTCAGTTTACACATCTGTCTGAACCAACAGCTTTAGCTTCCTGCAGCTGTGTGCAGCCTCACAGGTCAGCATGCTCTCTGTGGTCGGGTTTAAAACATCAGAGTTCTTTCAGTGTTTCAGGTTTGATTTTAGGCGAAGAAAAGAAAAAAAAAAGAAGATATGAGCAGTTTCACAAATTGGCATCAAAATTACATTTTATTTTCCATTAGTTTATGATTCATGTCAGAGTAAAGAATCAGTATTTCTTTGTGTGCTTTAGAGTAAGGCTAAAGGGTTAAAATATTTAAAGAAACTTTAGTTTGGGGGCTTTTGGGGGGCAAACTGTAACTCTATCTTCCATGCATGTTTGGCTGGGATTGCTGGATCATAAAAATCCCACAGAGTGCTTAAATGGCTGACTAAAAATGTGCAACAAAGTCCTTTTCAAATGTTCTTTTATAGCTGATAAAGCCACTGTTTAAACATTTCCTTTCTCGTTTCTGCTTATGTTTCTAACTTAGCGACAGTTAGCATTCACAGCTGTGATTGCTGAATCATGATAAATGCTGTCAGGCTGTTCACCTTTGTTCTTTTGAGTCGGCCCGCTTTCTTGCACCACAAGTTTGACTTTAAACAGAACGGCACTAAATATACACACAGGAACCAGCAGATTGGATGTGTGCAAACACGGGGGATGGGTACAACATACACAAACTTATGGCACGCATGCGCAGAGATGCTGTCCTCTCGGAACAAAAACCAGTGAGTTCCTCAAACACAAAATCCCTGACACATGGCATGTGAGCATGACTTTGTACTATCTGTTCAGCAGCAGAAGAAAAATGTAGAAAATGCTTAGAGAGGCACTTTATCTTCTGAAAATATGTGCATTCACACAGAGCCTCTTCACACAAGCAAAATTCTTCTGATAACTTAAAGCTAAACTGCATTTTATAAACTTTAACTATCTTAAAACAATGGAGCAGAACAACTGAGCTATCTAAAAGTGACATAAAATGAGATTTTAGAATGATATCACAAGCCTATAAGGCTAAAAATATATAGAAGCTTAGAAATTTTTATTTTGGTTTGCCACTGAATGCACAATGACGAAGCAGCTGATGTGAGCACACAAGTGCAGTAATCAACTTGACCACCTGCTTTGAACGTTATCAACCATTAAATGGCCATTATCAGTTATTATCATCCCCATACGTAGCGATCAGATTGCCCCTCCTGTACCTCCTAGTAGGTTTAAAGGTACGTTGTCACCGATGACAGCGGGCTCCGTCTTTAGCTACGTGTTAAAGTTTATAGTTAAGGGTCTAGCGTTAGGTTTAGGGTCTTGGTTAGGTTTAGGCACAAGGGTAAGGGGGTTAAGTTTAGGGTTGATCCTCTGGGTCAGGTGTAAGGTTAGGTTTAGGAAAACGGCCATATAAGCTGAAAAAAAAAAAAAAACACTTCCGGGTTTATGGCAAGACGCAGCCTACTCACAGCAATAATAACGCAAATAATATTCTTTTAAACATGCTAGGAGGTAGATTGGACAGTTTCGCCGCTATATATGGGGATGATAACAACTAATAACGCCCATTGAATGGACTGACAACATCCGAAGCCGCTGACTTTACTTAAAATATGCACATAAAAGAAACAGTTTTTTGACACTATCTTTAACTACCTGAAACATAAAAGAGATGAGTGGACCAACAGAGATTTCCAAAGTTTATTAAGGATGTTGGGGTGTCAATTCACCCAAAATGACTGAGCATGTGCGCCTGGAGCTTCAACAACCTGAACCAGTTCAACCTTTACAGTCCAGTGAGACTGAGCTTGAAATAAAAATCAGCACAGGAGATAGGCTCTGTGCACAAGCGTCGTGAATCACTTCCGCAATGACAGGAAGTTACTATTCCAGCTTCCGGTCTAGCCCCGTTCTCAGTGAAAATGGCGTTCTCTAGGAGTTTACATGAGCTGCCCAAGATGAGTATCAGCGATGTTCATCGTATCGTTGATGCCTGGTCCCCTGCTCCGACAAGCAAACGTGACAAGGGATTTAAATTTTACATCTCAAGTTACCTGCACAACTACAAGGGTAAGTATACTATAAATAATACAAATGTAAGTATTTCAGAATAAAAGTGAACTAGTCTGAGTTGCTGTGCATGCTATTGTGGACTGCCAGACTTGAAACTGTTGGTCAGTGGTTCCCCAAGTTTTAAACTTTTGATCCTCGCTAAAATTGCAGAGATTCCAACAAGCACTGATATTAAGCCTTTAAACAAAAGCCTCATCCATCCATCCATCCATCCATCCATCCAGTCTTTTTACCCACTTCTTCCATTTCGGGTCACGGGATCACTTGTGCCCATTGCCAGAAGTCACTGTACGAGAGGCAGGGTTCACACTGTACAGGTCTCCAGTCCATCACAGGGACACAGAGATAAATAAGACAAACAACCATTCACTCTCACTCACCTAGGGGCAATTTTAGAGCTACCAATCAGACTAACATGCATGTTTTTGGTCTGTGATCGGAAACTGGAGTACCCAGAGAAAACCCACACATGCACGGACAGAACACCACCCAGAAAGGCCCTGGACCAAGATTTGATCAGACGACTCGCTGAGAGGCAACAACTTAACTACAGTTTAGCCTAAATGGGCTATTGACAATAATTTCTAAAGCAGATCTTCTAAAAAAACAACAACAACAACAAAAAACCACTTGGTGTTTCACTACCCACAGCGTGGTCCACATCCTGTCTTTGAGAACCACAGGCTCTTTAAGGGTTCTCAAGTGTAATTTGCTCCATAAAAACAAGGGAAGCGTAGATTCCAGTGTTACACAGTGACATCTAAACAGACTCCAAAGAAAATAGCGCTTCACGTGTAATTTTGTTGTTTTAACAAAGGCATGTTGAAGACATTGTATCAAGATGTCAACAGATCTGTCAACTTGTAAACAAAGTGTGCAATATGACTTTTAAATTAAGATTTTCTACACATAACGCATTGACATTTTTATGTACTTTTCACCATTTACTCAGATGCTATTGTAGCAAAAAAAAGACAATTTTACAACTTTAGTTATATTAATTTTTGCTGTACATCTTAAAAAGTCACAGGGTGAGAATCAAACAGTATGAAGAGCAAGGATGTTTGTGCTTCAGGATTACAGATGTTTTTTTCACTACAGTCGTCCCTCATTACATCACAGTTCACTTGTTGTGGCTCCACTGTATCGCAGGTTTTTTAAAACCTGTCTATTTACGTATATTGTGTGTACTCTACATGCTGCACAGTACTCAATCATCTTATCATCATCTTCATCGAAGCCTTAAATACATATGTAAAATAATTAAAATTAATATAACACTGCTACTTTGCAGATTTTCACCTACCACAGTGGTCTCTGGAACGTAAGCCCCACGATAGGTGAGGGATCACCTTAAAAATGATGTGGGCTTATATGTAAAGTCTGATTTCTTTTTTTTTTTTCATTTACACACCCTTCATGGACCTCATGACCTCAATTTAAGTGTGCCAGCTTTGTGTGTGTGTGTGATCCCTTACCTCATGCCACAGGTAGTGTTGGATATTTGCTCTGTGGTTAATCAGTTACAAGCCCATGGGACCGATGAAAGGACAAACCAATGGACAAAATATTTTTTTTATTTTCCCAGGTGGATTTAAATATACAGTAAATAAACATCTCACCAAGCTGAACTCATCACATATAATAAAAAGATAATGAGATTTTGTTCTATGAAGATTTTTTAAAAATAGAATGCCTTTTGTTTAGAAAACTTATTTATCGACAATACTTTTTTTTTTTTCTCATTTGCCAGCCGTGGCAAATCACACACGCACGCACACGCACACACAAGGCTCCACTGTGCAGTAAATTGTGTTATATAAGCGCAGATAGGCTAAAAACAGTGGGAGATGAGGTCAGGCACTGTTCCAAATGTTGTTACAGTTGATAAAAATTAATTACTTGGTCGTGAAATAAAACAATAAACAGTGACAGTGCACGGATTACTCACTTGGGTAAATGAGTCTGTGGCTGAGCGGACTCAATATTTGACCAGACATTTCAAAATGAGGTAAAAAAAAGAAGAAATCTGCTTCTCAAGAAGAACAAGCCGCATCTGGTTGCAGTACGGTGGATTAGTGGTTAGCACTGTTGCCTCACAGCAAGAAGGTCCTGGGTTTGATTCCTGGTTTGAACCTGGGGTGTTTCGGGGTGGAGGTTGCACGTTCTCCTCAAGTTTGTGTGTGTTTTCTCCAGGCACTCCAGTTTCCTCCCACATTTCAAAACATGCATGTCAGGCCCAGGACTCGATTGCAAAAAAGTTTTGTGATCTCTGTGAGAGTTGCCTTGTTAAATAAAGGTAAATAAATAAATAAAAGCCTTTTGCAGTAGGGTTCTAAATAATATTTTACCTGTTGCAGATAGTTCTTTAAAATATCTCAGTTTAGAGACGCGACAGCTGCTAGTTTGAGCTGGAAAAAAGTGGATTGTTGCAATCTTGAATTTACTCCAATTATTAAAAATTACTAACCGACAGATGCATAAGCTATTTTGAACGTTTACCCCACAGCCAATTTCACTTTACATAATTAATCTGGTAGAAGTATGATGTATTTGAAGGAAGTGCCCAAAACTGCTAGCTGCTGCTGCTACTTGTGCTTGCAAACACCTACAGAAACCAATGTACCGCAAATAATCAGGTAACAGTAAACTAACGGCAGGAAAAAAAAAAATGTCTCCAATCTGAGGTTATTAAAAGATCTATCTGCAACAGGTAAGATATTATTTTTTTATTATACATTTTTGACATAATTCCGCTTCAAAAGATCTGAACTATCGCTTGAAAAATGTTCTGACGAATTAAGCTCCTTTAAAATTTACATAAAACCCAAATCTCAAAAGCAATTTTTACACATAATTTTGAAACTAATGCTTAATTTTTTAATGCAAAAACCAAGCTAGTGCACATACTTATACCTCAATAAGACTCGGACAAGCAACTGTTTAATTACTGCAGAGACTTCTTTCATCCGTGACTACATCGAGCAAGACTGATGCCGAGGTTAAAGAGTGCAATCGCAATAAAAACCAGAAGAAGGTGGAAAAAGTGGTAGGAGGAGAGAGGATGGAGGGAGAGGATTATTTGACCAGAGTGCTGAGAGAAAGCACCTCGCACCTTATCATGGATAAGCAAACACCACGCTCTGTCTGGAGTGACATCATTGTCCCTGAAAATCAATAACCAGCCACTTCCTGTGCAGGGAAAAACCGATGACTCTTGTCCACTAGATTACCTCTCTTTGCCCACTCACCTGCAGAGTCTCGCACAAAAGTGTACACACACACGCAATGCACAAAATGTATGCACATACTGTACTGTAAGGTAAATACATAGAAAGTATTCAGAGAAACAAACCAAGGTTGAAAGATTTACACCGAGGGGCGCAACACTTGTGTGGCTCCAGTGCAGAGTCAGCCCATTATGGGATTAGTGGCCAGCAATGCACCGGGTGGGCCTACTATCGAAGTGTAAAGAGGATAACGGCTCTGCCAAATCAGATTGCTATCAGCTATCCCACACAAATACGTACACAAACACAAGCAGCAATATGCAAATCTTCCAGATCCCTCCAGCTTTCGTCTGTGAGCCTCTGTTCTCCGTGCTTGTTTTTCTCGCTCAGATTGTCATTGTGCAATAAAAGTTTGAGTTCAAAGTTTAAAAGGTAATAAAAATCGAATGAGAAAAGAAAGAAAAACAACATTTCAATTGCAACAGGTATTTTAGCTTTGCTCAAATAAAACTGCTTGTAAAGTTGTCGCAAAACAAATGCCTGGAATGTGGCCTGAGCTCTAAAGCCCACGGAAAGGCAGAACCGTAGCTGAAAGAGCTCTCTAGATTCTTTCAGCTAAAGAAAAAGAAGGGAAGAAAGGAAGAAGAAGGAAAAAAAAGGGCTCTTAGCTCATTTTCCTCCTGGGTTGATGAGTTCACTGTCATGAGCACGCCTCTTAGATTTGCCCTTGTTGCCCTGCCAAGGCAAAGAGCGGAAGAGCAGGCAGGTAACCGACGGGACTGGATGGATGAATAATGAGTAACTGAGCCCTGATCACCTGTGTGTGCAGAGAGATGTGCACTTTTGCAACAGCAAGACAAAAATGGAAATAGAGAGTGAGAAAAATATGACACAACACGAACGCCGTTTAAAATCACGACTTCATTACTCTGCACAGACCAGACTGGGTTTCATTATCACATGCACCGCTGTTTATCGCCCTGCTGGGAACATTAAATGTGGTTTGCCGCCACCGATCTTTCAATGTTGGTTTTGAATGGGTGTACAGTGTAAGAGTTGGTGGGATCCCCCAGGGCTGTCTGTCTGTTGATGTCCCGCTGAGACT
>JBBPBX010004028.1:21725-64955 GCA_038048925.1 Garcialebias charrua
GGCCTGGCTAGCTCCAGAGCTAACACTGGAGCTAACACGGGAGCCGGCCTTTTGAACACTGGTGACCAGGATCGCATCATGTGGATTAATTACTAGCTGGAATAGCTCTGTGGACGTCTCAGGCTGGAGCAGCGGCTGGAGCAGCAGAAGCTGCAGATTGATCGCGCCGCCGCTCCAACACTAGCTCATGGCTTGGCTAGCAGAAGCTAGCCAGCTAGCTAACACAGGCCTGGAGCAGCTGCGGTGGCTTGCCGGCCCCGCGCTGCTCGGCCCGAAAACAATCAACGCATGGCAACCTAAGATGTCGGCTTTGACCATCTCAAAGTAAGAAAATATATTTTTATTTATTCTGTAAATGTGAATAGCAATGTTTAACATTACAGTACACTACTTTACATGCTTAAATGTGTGCGCGCGCTCCGTTAGCATGATAAATAAAGGTTGAATGAATGAATGAATGAATAATTTTTTTTTTTAAATATAATTTTCACCCCCTACCTACGAACGGATCGAGCTGCGAACCGTTCTTAGGTCCCGATCTCGTTCGTAACACGGGGGTTCCCTGTAATTGTTTTTAAGTGTTAATCTTCTTAAAAGCCTTGCTGTGCGCTCCTGTGGCAGACATTTGCAGCAGAGCTAAACACGGTCCACATTTTGACGTAGGTGCAACCTATATTCAGGTGCGACCTATATTCAGGAAAATACGGTACATTCGGTGAGGGTTGGGTTGCGTGGGAGGGAACGGGTGGGGCTTGGACATGAGCGTGTTTATGGCACAAAAGGTTGACGCGTGGTATAAAACCTGCGGCCTGTGCGTCGTGCCGTTTGCCCTTTGGGTGTGCAGTTATCTCTTTCACATCTGGGCTTGAATCCTGTGGGTCAGGCTTTAATGGTAAATGTTTGTATGGGTTTACATGCGCTGGTATCTGCACGAGTATCTAGAGCGACAAGTTGTTACTGGATCCCTGAATAGGACCGCGTCAGGCCTAACCTGACAGACCAGTTATGTCGCTACTTGGAAGAGACAGGGTAATTCAGTTAAAAGGTCTTTCATTGTTCCACTGTGACAGTTTTGTTCTATGTGGCACCCACTTGGCCTGTTTTGTCAGCAGCATGGCTTTTTTTTTTTTTTTACCAAGTCATGAGAATTCACCAAACATATTGCAAATTAAAAGATCTGAACGTTTGCAGCTATTCTTTGGCTTTTGCTAGAATTTTAACGCTTTGCGTTGACCGCAATAAACCTTTTGGATCTGAGGGAAATTATGTTGCGATTAGCTCTGGTACATTGGATTTTCGGTCCCTCCTCTTGTTTGATGTGATTTCCAACAATCAAATTGTACAATCAAATGTTTCTTGTTCGCTTGCTCATAAATCAAAATACTTGTTTTTGATTATCCATAAAGGCATCGCTAAAAGAGGTTGACAAATTCTTCTTCTTGAAACATTTCATCTTTTATATATGTCGTATTTTTCGCCTGATAGGTCGCTATAGGTCGCTTTGTCCAATTATTGGAAATAAATTGGAAAAATTCATAAACGGGTCTCACCTTCAGTTAGGTCACACCTACGTCACCGCTGACGTGACGTGTCACCCACCGCTGACGTGACGCGTCACCGCTGAGACAACCCGGAAATGTGGTCCGAGTGTTTAGCTCTGCTGCAAATGTCTGCCACAGGAGCGCACAGCAAGGCTTTAAGAAGATTAACACGGTAAAAACAATTATTTGTTTGCTAAAAATTATAGCTGACATTATAGCACAAGGGTTCCTGAGTTCCTTAATAAATTCACGAAATGGTCAAATCTGCTGAATTTAAATTGTTTCGCTTTGACGTCTTCCAAACCATCGCGTGCGCTGTGAAAATAAATTATAAATAAATCAAATTTATTTCAAACAACTCCAACAGCTAACAGTTTGTAAATGAACACCAAATAATTACTTTCTGTAGGTTTCAAGAAAATCCGCAGTGTGGTTTATGAGCTATTTAGACAAATAGTAGCAGGACAAAAACAGAAGCTAACCGCGACACGTTTACGTCTATAAAACATCAAATTTTATCGCAAACATCTCATAAAGCTAGTCACTTGTAAATGTCCATACAGTGATTACTTTCTGTAAGTTTGATAAAAATCTGTCCTGTGGTTCTTGACTTATCTTGCTAACAAACACAGCTAACAGTACCGGTAGTTACCTCCAGAGCAGGAGGCCGGGCTGCGACAGAGTCAGTCCGACCAGTGGAGGCTGCCTTGGGACACATGAGGTGGGAACTAGGGGTGCGAATCTCTCAGTGTCTGGAGAATCTATTCGATTCCGATTTTTGATGCACCGATTCGATTAAAAATCGATTTTCGATTCTAAAACAATTTTCATTACAGGATCGATTTTCGATTCTGAAACAATTTTCAATTGAAATCATGAAAAGATTACCGTAACCTTTATTTAACCAGACAAATCCCATTGAGATCACAGATCTCTTTTGCAAGGGAGGCCTGGGCCTGAAGGCAGCCTAACATGCATGTTTGGTCTGTGGGAGGAAACCGGAGTACCCAGAGAAAACCCACGCAAGCACGAGAAGAACATGCAAACTCCACACAGGAAGACCCCAGGTCCAACCGGGGATTGAACCCAGGTCCTTCTTGCTGTGAGGCAACAGTGCTAACCACTGAGCCGTCGTGCTGCCTAACTCCAACATTTATCCAAATATCTAAAAGAGCTTCAGTCTGAGGAGCTGCAACAAACTCAAGCCCCCAGTATACTCCCACATACTTACGTACGCGCGTACTCTACGCAGAGGGTTCAGACATCATACTCGAGTATCCACCCTGAGCAGCTGCAGCGCAGCTCCACAGACGAGCGTTTACCTACGGGACAAATTGAGGTCGCCAATTGGTAGTTTGCTGACACGCCTACTGAATTGATAGACAGGTCGAAAAAAACAAGCGCTTGCAGCCGCAGCGGTGTTCTGTGTTTACATGTCGTTAATAAAAAGTTTTAAAAAATAAAAAACAGCCTGCAGCCCACACATCAGACCAGCCCACCAGGAAATCTCCAGAACCTCCCGCAGTCACGCTGGACTTGAGTTTAATTCGCTCGTGACAAATTAGTTCATTTCTCATCATTTCAGTCATGGAGTCAACGGAGGAGGAAGAGATCACTTGCCTTTTGGGAAAAAAACAAAACAAAACAAAAGGCCGGATCAAGGATGAAGAAGGTGAATTTAAAACATTGGTGTCGCATACAAAACAGTCCGGCGCCGGGTGGCTTATTGTGCGACACCGCGTTTGCGTACGCGGTCGTAAAAATTGAGCTTTGCGCATACATGCCCTGCGGGGGTACTCTTGTACCTCTGCCTGTGTACGTATGTGCGTACCTCTGCGTATGGACGTACGCGGGAGTATACTGGGGGCTTTAGTCTTATTCATTCATTCATTCAACCTTTATTTATACAGGCTAGCCTCGTTGAGTCACGGGGACTCATTTACAAGAGGGACCTGTCTCACTCACACCAAACAACCATCCACTCTCACACTCACACCTAGGGTCAATTTAGAGTCACCAATCAGCCTAACAAGCATGTTTTTTGGTCTGTGGGAGGAAACCGGAGTACCCGGAGGAAACCCACGCATGCACGGGGAGAACATGCAAACTCCACCCAGAAAGGCCCCGGACCGGGATTTGAACCGGCAACCTTCTCGCTGAGAGGCAGCAGCTCTACCAGTTGTGCCACCGTGCTGCCCTTATAATAATAATAATAATAATAATAATAATGAATTTGATTTATAACGCGCTTTTCATTCATGAAAATCTCAAAGTGCTTATAAGCAGCACCTTCTCATAGTAGATCAACCAGTTTGCTGGTGAGAGCCAAAACTATTTCACGTGCGAACGGAAGACCATCAGTCTAACAAGTGATTGTTAGTGCCCTGATGACCCCTTGCTATTAACAGAAGGCTGAGTGATGCAATAACAGCATTGTAAGAGGGGGACAGTTGAACATGGAGGCCTCCTCCACGTTTATTAACCCACATTAAGTTCAGAACCACTAGACTGAGGAACAGCTTCTACCCTGAGGCTGTTGGACTCATGAATCTCTAACCAGGCTGATCACTGTGAAAAATCACATTTTGCTGCTGCTGATCTGTTTCATGTTGCTGTGTTCATTTGTGCTCATCTGCTCACACAGACTCATGTTCGTGCTGCTGTTCGGCGTATTGTTTTTAGTGTATTTCTAGTTAACATATCTCTTAGTTCATATCTTAGATCTTATTACTGTTTTACTTTTACATTTTATACTTTTGTTGGATGTAACTGGGACCCTGGGTGCACAATGTCGAGCCTTGAATCCTTGTTTAACCATGGACGTGTTCGCTTCACAAAGATTCGCTTCCATTACTCCCATTTCCAACTAACGTTCCTCTCTTCATCTTCATCCCTGAAAGATGAAATTTGACAATTTCAACAAAGAAGAATCCGTCCAGAGGACCCGACTCAACTTTGTTGGATTTATCTCAGTGGTGTAGTCTGCATTTTTGTACTGGGTATACTGTGGTTAGAAACCGAAGTACACTGGTTAATACAATGTATTTGTCAACTATTACCGTATTTTCTGGTGTATAGGTTGCACCGGTGTATAGGTCGCATTGTCAAATTATCACCAATAGATTGGAAAAAATCTCTAGATGGGTTGCACCGGTGTATAGGTCGTACCTACGTTTAGCTCTGCTGCAAATGTCTGTCACAGGAGCGCACAGCAAGGCTTTTAAGAAGATTAACACTTAAAAACAATTATTTGTTTGATAAAAAAATATAGCAAACGTGTCTGAGCTCAACTTTTCCTTAATAAATGAACGTGATTGTGAAATGAGTTGGATTTAAAAATTAGTTCAGCCAAAAGTGATAACAAGCCATATATAGGTCACACCGGTGTATAGGTCGCAGGCCTTGAAAAAAAAAACATAAAAAGGTGCAACCTATACACCAGAAAATACGGTATTTAGATTTTTTTAAGCATATTGAACATAAAAAAAAATTCTGATGCTTATATTTGAATAAATGGGCAACAAAATTTGTACAACAGTTGCCTTTGTATTAAAAACATGTTGTAGATTTTTATAAAACAGTAAGTACTGAAGTACAGTATTATGGTAATTGTACAAAAAACAGGCTGAACCAACTCGATGTGTCTATAAAATGTTCCAAATGTGTTGACAGTGACATAAGCCCATGTCACGTAATGATTTGTGACATGGGCTTATGTCATTGGGCACTTTTAAGTGGGTATACTAAAATTCCCAAGCTTTTCTAGTGGGTATATTCTGTATACTGTACCTGCATATACATAGACTACACCACTGATTTATCTACGTGGATTATTGAACATGTGTCAGGACATCTCTACAAGACATTTTGCCTTTAAGTTAAACAACATTTAATGAGTATTGGATGGTGTTGCTCTCTCAAGTTTCACATTGAGGATATTAAAAGCACACAGGCAGTTAAAACTCATTGTGCCGGGGCCGGTAAAGCAGAAGAGAGTGGGGAGAAATGGGGAACTCAGAAATGCAAATCATCCTGATGGTTATCACTCCTGTTCCTCTTCTAGAAGCTCTGTTCAAGTCAACAAACAGAAAGAAATGGATGAAATAAGCATCGTCTTCCAAACGGTTTACAGTGGAAGACTGCTGTAATGTTTCACAAGTTAAAGACGTTTCCCGTTGTTCTCGTCAAGCTCCTTTTGAAACCGTCAAGTCATATGACGGTTTGCACGGCAATACAAGACGAGTTAGACATGCTTCGGGTCAAAGCGAAAATCAATTTGAGATCAAAACGGCGGCTGAGCTTCACGTGAACCGTGCTCTGTCAGCAAAAACTGTGTGTGATGCCGTCGTTGCATTTGATGGAAGGAGAGGCGGGATGTGACGCTGTTTCAGGAGCTCAGCAGACCAACAGGCAAAACATATTTTTATCTACACACACACACACACACACACACACACTCTCTTTACTCTGTCAAGGATGGCAAACCTAATTTAAATCCACCCAAGAAAACATGCTGGCCTCAGTGTCTATCTGACCCAACGAGTCTGATTAATGAAAAACATTCTGTGTATGTCAGAGATACTGATAGCGATGGTAGCCAAAACAAAACTCAGGGATTTTTTTTTTGTGTGTGGCTTTTCTGCTGATGCACTTATTTTTCAAGCTAATAGATGCCAAGTGGAGCCATCTTGATGCTAACGCCTGCATTATTCACAGTTTGTTCAATAAAAATCCCAGAATACCTGCAGGAGCAGCACTGAAGGACTAACTAATCCTCGCCTTTTCCAAATAATGACCCAGTCTGTTAGTGTTCTGGTTAAAGTGTAACAGAAACGGGCATGCTGCTGTGGTTGAATGCCACCCCCCCACCCTACCCCCCAGCTCAAGGCCTGGACACCTGGTATGCCCCCGAGGTCCCAACTAACAATGAACACTTGTGTAAAAAGAGACAGATGAGCCTTTATTCGTGTCCCTCATACAGCACCTCCCCCCGTTTTTAAATCATCTCATCGCTGCAGGAATGTTATTTTTATTGATCCACGTCGTTTGATTAAGAATGAAAGGATTGACAGCGTTGTAAAATTTGGGGTGAAGGGATGCTTCACATTGTTTTAGGTTTTTGTCATCGAAGCGCCATGCACCAATATTCAGACACAATATTTAACCTTTTATTTATTTATTTATTTAAAATTAAACAATTATAGATGTTTTAACTTTCCTCTACCCACCTGGTGGGTAAACTTACTGACTGAGATTCAGAATACAGTAGAAATCTTTATTTGTCATTAATGTTTGGACACGATGCACAATTTAAAAGTGTGCTTTGCTGCCATCTGCTGGTCATCAGTTGATTCATTATAAATTGTCTTTTTTTAATTCTCACATACTAAATGGAAAAAAAGACAACAAGGTTCTATAGAAATTGAGACAATTTTACAGTACAATTTTAGCTGCATTCACATTTTCTCATGTATCTTTCTTATACAGCATAAATCAGCTGCATTCCTAAGTAGGGGTTGAGACAAATTACTGAGAAAAGGCTCATCTAGCTTATTTTTGCAACAAACTTTGCAAGAGATAAAAAAAATATATATATAGTTTAACAGTTGCAGAGTCAGTGTTGTCATTTTGCTCTTGATGAATTGTATTCTTAGCCATGTTTGCATTCTTCAACCACAGTCAAGTTTTTAAGATGGTGTTTTTTAATGTGTCAGAAGCTGAAATGTTTGAGAACACAGCGAAAGGACTGGTCCTCCTGTTTTCCTAAAAGTCACGAACCAGGCGCTCGGTGACCATTCTCGATGAGAATCCGTGTCTGAGGAGCTCTCCAGGATGTTTGTCTTCTCGGATGTTGCTCTACGGTTCAGCTCGTCTCCTGGTAACTCCCTCGGTCCCCTCGCTCATCCCTGCATCAGGCTGTACTAAGCCTGAAAACGAGAGGTTAGAATTCCCAGAGCGCGGTAAAGAAGGTGCTTGCCTGCAACTCATATCTGATTCATTAACATTCATTTGGTCTTATATAATTTCTGGGCATAAGATTAACTTCTCAGGAGAAGTGGGCCAGATCAGACAGCTGGTTCCTGTCTTCTCCAGCGGGTCCCAGCGGACCTGCTGCAACACCACAGAAATGAGCTCTCCTCCTCGCTACGTGCCTCCACATTAGCCGAGTATAAATCGACTGTATTTTACAAAGCAGTAAAAAGAAACCAAATTGGGTTATATTACATAAAACCAATGTCTTGTGAGGTTTTTATATTGCATTAATGATGCGTAGCGGAGGAATTAATGGAACCTTTATTGCACATATACAGTACACATGCATATGCCCAAAGACTGTTAGTTCCTCCTTGTAATGGTTTCTCCCGTGTTATAAAGATGGTGTCATGTCTGACATTATGTTCATGTCTGTTCTTTCTCCGCTCAGCTGGATGACCCGTCCGTATTTCCAGCTGTGATTGTGGAGCAGGTGCCCACAACCGATCTGTTGCAGGTCTACTCGGGCCTCGAGTCCGACGAGGTGACGAACGGTATCATGGTGGACACGACTCTCCACGTGGTGGAGGAACCATCCATGTTGCCGGGAGGAGTGGACCTCACCGGTAAAAGAATGCCACAATAATTTCAAAATGTTTTCACTAAGCTGAATAAAATAATCTTTATTTGTAGACCACTTCGGTCACAAAAGCAGAAGAAAATTGATTTAGATTTTCTGAAATGGCTGAAAATTAAACCGTTTGTGCAGAATTACATCGATACGAGTGAAAGTGACCACATCATATTTTTCATGTCAGTACAATTTAAAAACTAGAGAAATTGCATTTCCCGCGAAAATGCAGTGTGAATGCTTACCGCTGAAGAACTTGCTGAAAAACAGCTGAAATTAGCTAAAAGCATGCAGAACTGTAGCTGAAATGAAAGAACAAGCCTAAATTAACAGAAGAAAGCAGAAAAAAAAGATTTAGCTGAATTAGGTATAAATTAGCAGAAATGACCACAAGATATAGTGAATTAGCTAAAAAAATAAATAAATGCTGAAATCGGCACAAGAAAAATGTTGAAAAGCAGCTGAAAGCGCAGAGAGAAGTTTAAACTGCCACAAGGAAGCAGAAAGAGCTGAAATGAGCTAAGAAATGTGGAGTTTGCTGAAAAGGGGGAAAAATAGCATTGAAACAGCTAAATAGTAGCTGAAATAGCAGAAAAAGCTGAAACTAGCAGAAAAAAGCTGAAAGGAGCATAACAAGCAGAACTTAGCAGAAATAAGTTAATTAGTTTGTAAGTGGCAACAATTATCATGAAAAACTTAATTTATCTGAAAACTGCAATTAGCTAAAAATGCTTAAAAGGTAGCTGAAACGGTAGAACAAGCTTAATTTGGCAGTAGAAAGCAGAAATAACACGTTTGCGTAATTACGGTAGTCTGAAAGAAGCAGTAATTTGCACAAAAAAGTGGAAATTATCTGAAAAAGCAAAAATTAGGAAAAAATAATCTAAAAAGCAGCTAAATATGAGAAATAAGCTTAAGTTACCACAAGGAAGTGGAGAGAGTAACCTTTTTGCTGAATTAGGCTGAAAAAGGTTGAAAAGAGTGTAAAAAAAAAAAAGTGGAATTAGCTGAAAATACTAAAATTAGCATAAAACAGCTAAATAGTAGCTGAAATAGCAGAAAAAGCTGAAACTTGATGAAATAAGCTGAAAGGAGCATAATGAGCTGAATTAGAAGAAGCACAAAAATGTATTTAGCAGAACAAATCTGAAAGGAGCACAAAACAACTGAAAAACTGCTGAAAGTAGCTGCATTAAAAAAATTGCACAAGGAACTGAAAGGAAAATGTAAAAGGATGTAAACAGATCTAAAGATTTGACGGATGAAAAATGAGCTCAATTCATTTTCTATGGTAAAAAAAAAAAAATGCAGAAATGGTAAATATTTCAAAAAGCTAAAGATCCACCAATACCAAAAGTCATAGCCGGATTGTCCTGAAAGAGCTAAATGTTTTGATTTATGATCTGCTGAAATGGCTTGAAAACTGCGGGACGAGAATTGTACCGAAAACATACGGAAGAAAACTGGATCACAATAGTGTGAATGCTTCATAAACATTCACACAATGAGACTTTCTGGCTAAATGCAATAATCTGTGTTTTCATATACTGTACAGGCTATTTATTTCAACATTTCTTTTGATTTTATTTTTTTATTTTTGGACAGAAACAACCGTCTCGGGTGCAGGGGACAGTATAGAGACAAATGAAGCTGCAGCAGCTCTGCTAAACATGGAGTCTCCCAACAATATTTTGGATGAGAAGCGTATGAGTGAGTTTCTGTTTCATCATAAAAGTTTTTTTTTTTTTTAAATGTAATTTAGCTCAAGTGTAACACAGGCTAATGGTTTGTTCCATTTCTTTATCTGTTCTGTAGTCCACACCTTCAACCCTCTGCTGGAGTCAGACATGACCTACGCACCACTCAGGCCTGACCAAATGGACACGGTTGCCCTTGATGTGTCCCTAGACGAGGACACGTCCTCCATGGATGAGATTCCTCAAAAGTGTCATTTAAAACCTCAGAAAAAAACCAAAGGTACCGCAAATGTTAGACATCATCTGTCAGTAAAAATTCAACGCGATAGATGATCAGATGGTAATAATAGATGATTTCATATTACCTTGTAAATTGAATTACAGTGCGAAAGCCCCGGGCGGTGCGCCCCTGCTCTCCTATCAGCACCCCTAACCTGCCTCTCAGGAAGAAGAGCAAAGAGGGCAAAGGTACGGGTCAATAACTACAGTAGTCCTCTTTTCTGTACTGAGCCACTGGGAAAAAACAACAACTACCGTACTACTTTTGTGTATACTTTTATGTAAAAGCAGCACAATGCCTATTTTTATTTTGCAGAAAAGAATTATAAGAATTATAGCAAGAAAGAATTACTGTCACCCATCAAGTCAATTATTTTATCAGATGAAAGTGCTAAAGTTCTATGATCTAGTGGATTATAACATTTTGTTACTTATGCATAGAGCTAAAAAAAAAATACACTACCGTCAAATATCCAAATGTATTTTGTGAAAAGATCAAGCTGCTACAACTCAAAGGGAAAGATGTATTTGTAAAACCGCAATTTCGAACTAGTATGAAGGGAAGAACTACCGGTACCTTAATTCAGGGAGTAGGATTGTGGAATAACTTGAAGACAGAAGTTAAAGAAGCCAAATCAATCCCCATCTTTAAGAAACTGCTTGAAGTTGAATTGTTAAACAAATATAACGAATGTATTTAAATGAGTAATATATACAATTGAAAGTTGATTGAGTTATTTACTTATTATTATAGAAAATTTTGTTTAAATTCTATTAGATAAATAAGGAGCAGATTTAATAAGATATTTCTTCATCTGCTACCTTTCATTTTATATTTTCTACATTTTTTTCTTTATATGTTTTTTCTTTACGTGTTTTTTTAATGTTTTTCTTTTTCAATTACATATGTTAATTGGTGTAATTCATTATGTAAATATTTTCTTTTAATGTATTTTTTTCTCTCTTCAATTAAATATACCGTATTTTCCGGTGTATAGGTCGCACCTTTTTATGGTTTTTTTTCAAGGCCTGCGACCTATACACCGGTGCGACCTATATATGGCTTGTTATCACTTTCGGCGAAACAAATTTTTAAATCCAGCTCATTTCACAATTACGTTCATTTATTAAGGAAAAGTTCAGCTCAGACACATATTTGCTATAATTTTTATCAAACAAATAATTGTTTTTAAGTGTTAATCTTCTTAAAAGCCTTGCTGTGCGCTCCTGTGGCAGACATTTGCAGCAGAGCTAAACGTAGGTGCGACCTATCTAGGGATTTTTCCAATTCTTTGGCAATAATTGGATGGTGCGACCTATACACCGGTGCGACCTATACACCAGAAAATATGGTATTTATTGTAACTCATTATTATTAAATAAATAAATAAATAAATATACCACTGGGCAGATGGCAATCTTGTGCCCCTTCAGTCCAGCCGGGGTAAATCCGAGCCTGTTAATGGATGAGGGGACCTCAGGTTGTTTTTCTCTGGGAACCAGGAGTGATTGCAGGCTGGAGGGCACGCCGATGCTCTACTGATAGAAGCAGGGCAGGGCTGCTTTGTGCGGACCCTCGCTGTGACACAAAAGAGCGAGGGGGCTCGGGACGGCAGGTTCAGCTGCATCCGTATACATCACCCTGTCAAGGCATCTGGCATTCCACTGACATCCGGGAGTGTTGCTGTTTTTAACCACTTCTGGCCAAAGTGTCTAACTCATTAGACTAATCTGCCACCAGTCTTGGTATAATTAATTTTCTTTCCAAGCCACATATGCACACACACACAACTGGCACAACTGCAGAAAATGTACATTTTTCCTGTAACTCCACGGCTTCCATAAAGAAAATAAGCAGCTGGGTGGATTCTAGATGTCTGGAGCACAGATTTGAAGCTTTGACATGCCTAAATGTGAACGCCGCGACTCAAGATTGCCCCCCTGCTTCTAATTTGCAGGCAACACCATCTACCTGTGGGAGTTCCTTTTGGCTTTGCTGCAAGATAAAAACACCTGTCCCAAATACATCAAATGGACGCAGCGCGAAAAAGGCATCTTCAAGCTGGTGGACTCCAAGGCTGTTTCAAAGCTTTGGGGCAAACACAAGAACAAGCCCGACATGAACTATGAGACCATGGGGAGGGCTCTCAGGTAGGAGCAGCATGCCAATGAGAACGACATTTTCCAAAGTGACATTATCATGCACATGAGCTCTCATTTAGCTCTTAACCTTGAAGACACTCATCCACAGATATGTCCGTATTAACACATTGGGAGGACGGTTTAAAATTTAATGAAGCTTGTAAAACTTTTAACACAGTAACATCAATAATGTGTTGAACAGACTCTTACCCGTTTTCTCCCTCAGGTACTACTATCAGAGAGGTATCCTGGCTAAAGTGGAGGGGCAGCGGCTGGTCTATCAGTTTAAAGAGATGCCGTCCGATCTGGTGGTGATCGACGACGAAGACGCAGGTTCTGACGCGTGCGACAACCAGAGGTCTTCCAACGGGAGGTCTGTGGCTCGTGGAGGGTCGAAAGGCCACGGAAGGGCTCATGGTGGACACCAAGTCTCAGTGAAGCACATTAAGAAAGAGCCCATGGATGAACGGCTGTACCAGGAAGTTGACTATGGACAGGCTGAGCAGCTCCTCCATTCTGTTCACGTGTTTCATGAAAATCATTTATCAGGTGTTCAGGATGCAGCGCAAGCAGTGAGGTAGGAGAATCACAAGAGAAACACTTCATTTTTTTAAATAAACGTTCATACAGAGAGAAGCTACCTGCTTAATAAAGGCTACCTACCCTTTTTATTAAAGGCAGACATAAATTATCGTATTTTTCGTCGTATAAGTCGCACCTTTTTTGCATAAATTTGCACGTCCTGCCACTTATACACCGAAGCGACTAATGCGTTTGTTTCCCCTTATTTATAACCTAATTTTGGGCTGAGATCTGACAATTTGATTCATTTTGACATGGAAAATATTAAACATTACCACTTACAGCCGCTAGAGGGCCCTCAACTCATAAGACTGGCCAAGTGTCTCATTAATAGATAAAAGTGGCTATTAATGAGACACGTGGCTTGCCTTAGAAAGTCAACCTTCGTCTCACTCCAGAACTTCTGGAGCAAACGTCAAATCAGCTGGATTTCGCCTGAGCGGCGCGACAAAATGCAGCTGATTTGACCGTTAAAATGCATTTATTAAGGAAAAGTTAAACTGAGACACACATTTGCTATAATTTCAAGCAAACAAATAATTTTAAAAAAGTGTTAATCTAGTTAAATTCTTGTTAAAGTCCTCGTGCACGCTTCCACAGCTGCCATTTGGCAGCCAATCGATTTTTGGCACAACACCAGCCCACATTTCCGGGTGGTCAGCGGTGACTCATAATAGATGTGACATATATGTCAAAACAACTTATCTGGGTTTTTTCCCCACTTAGACATTTTTGGACTGATGCAACTTGTACGGCGGTGCGAAGTGTACAGCGAAAAATATGGTCTATTCTAATTTAGGATTTAAAGGGTGTTTATTCATAAAAAAAACTGACCACTATTAAATTGCTAAATTTTTGACACAGTTTATGTTTGAGATTTTATTTCTTGATTGAATTTGAGATCAGAGGTTGCTGCTGGTTGTCAAATCACTTGGCAGCAGTGATGTGAAGACTTTCTGAAACAGTTGTGGCACATGACTTTTTATAAAATCATAATTTTATCTTCAAGTTACTGTGTGGGTTTAACAAATCTCCTACAACATGTTCATTAAAAGAGTTTTGGTGTTTTTTCATTTAGGAAAATGAAGGAAAATGTTAAAGGGAGAGTTCAAATGTTTCATAGCAGGATTGTCTGGAAGACTTATAAACGATATCATACCTGCTGTAGACAGACTAAATAAACTACCTCATTTAAAAAAAAAATTGTTTAGACTGAATTGACACGTTAACAGCTAGGCTGAATGGTCACTGTCATCTTAAAACAACACTTTCTTCAAAAATGTTATTTTTGAAGAAGCAGTTCATGTAAATGCTATTTTATAAATTTGTACTACAGTACGCCATTCATGTCACATTAGACAAATACTCCGGCTGAAATTAAGATATTCCTGCCAGAAATTTCCCATCCTGCATCAGAAGTGTTACAACTAGCTGTATGTAAATACAAAGTAGAATGCGTCATGCAAAACTGATGAACATTTATAAAATGTTTAGGATTAGATTTGTTTTAAGGTAGCAGAAATCCCTTTTGCTCAGACTAGCCATTAGCTTGTCAGTTTGATTGGAATTAAACGCTATTTTCCCAAACTGAGATGTTCAACGGGTAAGATGCTCATAATTGTTCTACAGAACCCCCTTTTAAAAGATCTGAACTGCCACTTTAAGCTAAAATGCCAAGATTTAACATCTATTTCACAAGTGGTATAGATCTAATTAACTACGGTACTTAAGTACGGTATTAGGATTTATCTAAATTTGACTGTCCATACTACATATTTAGCCCCCCCAATAAGCTTCTGATGTTTTTATTTATTAAAAATGGGAAAAATGACACTATCAACGTAAGCATCAGACTAAACCTTAACATCAAATGTTAATTAGTCCTAGAATTAAAAAAAAATTCATGTACGGCTCAAACACACATGCACTTTAATGTAGTTGTCCCCCCCCAACAAAACAGAAACAAAGTAATATTTTCAACAACCCAGTGGTTTAACATTTAAGATGAATGGTTTTAAAAAAACAAGAATGTCATGAGGTGAACACAAAAACAACAAACTCTATATTTGGCGTTAATAATACCTTTGTAGGTTTATAATATTTTGCAGCTTTTTTTTTGTTGTAGACCGCAGTATTTGTTTTTTATTGTGTTACTGTTGAGTCCACCGCCTGTTTTATGAATGTATTATTATCACCGCTGTGATTATTCTCTGAGCTGTTAAACATCGTCTACTGTTAGAAACCGAATAGAAAAACAAATTTAGCTGCCGAGGTATATGCGATGTTTGTAATAATAATAATAATCAGGGTATTACCTGTGCTCTTTACCATTGCAGTGGTATTCCAGTTTACTTTCTCAGTAGGTTTTGATTGAAAAATGATCCTTGTCTGATTGATGATTCTAAAAAAGCTAAGTCTAGTCCTCTGGACCATTCCAGAGGACCAGACTTAGCTTTTTTAGATTTTTCTACCTGGATTATTGAGCATGCATCAGGGTATTTTGAACCACCTTGTCTGTATTATTAAATATACAGACAACATTACACTTGCGTCCTCTCTGCAGAGCACGTATTCAGTGTTCTTTGTGTTCTTTGTGTCTCTTTAGGACTATGGGCACGCCTGTATCGATGCCGATGGTGCTGACGTCCACTGGTTCTCTGCAGTCTGTTCCCCTCACGACTGTTCTGGCTAACGGGGACTCCAGCCACTCCTCCCCTCCTCGGGTTATCCTCCACACCATCCCCTCCGCAGGCGGTAAAGATGTGCTAACCATTCAGACGGCCTCTTTAGCAGGTGGAGCCGGCGGCATGCGGGACGGCCTCCCGCAGCAGCTTCTGGTCACCAGTCTGGGCTCCTGCGCCATCTCCTCCTCTGCTACCTCCTGCACTTCCCCTCCAGGAGTCATTAGTTCCGCCAACTCCAGCCTCAACGGCCTCCCCCGCCTCGTCACCATCAACACCACCAACGGGCAGACCATGGTGGCGCAGCAGCCTGGCACCGTGATTGCCACCGTGCTGAAATCCAGCGACTTCTCTGGGCTGCATGTGAAAGAGGAGCTGCTGGACACCGGCTACTTTCAGAACGGCGACCCGTCGCTGGCGGCGCACATGTTTGACGATGAGGAGATGGAGGTGGGAGAGGCGGAGCTGCAGTACAGGACTGTGATCATCGATAGCAGTCAAAGCCATGGCTATGGGTCTGCACAGGAAACTGTAATAAATGGACATTACTCCCAGAGCAGCAGCCCCGGTGAGGGGCTGACCCCTGTGGAGGAGCTGGAGGTGCGTGGGGAGATGTCCCTGCAGCCAGAGCAGGGAATCAAAGGCCTGCAGGAGCTGCCGCTGTCTGTTCAATTTCCTGCAAACTTTATCCAGATAAAACCTGAACCTGCAGAATCTTAGAGCTACAGGACTCTTCCACATAAGCTGAACCCCAAAAAAACAAAACAGCTGAAATTATGGTAAAAACTTTTGTCTTCTACTGCAAAGGTCTGATCGATCATCAGAAGTGAGGGATGTTGCTCTTAATGTTGGGCAGTTCAGCGTCAGGATTTATTGTTTTCTGACATGTTTTGTGACCACGTGCCTAATTTCAAAAATCTAGAGTAGTTTTTTTTTTTTTTTTTAAGATTTGGACGCAAGTCCCAACACAAGGACAAAATTATTTCTCTTTACGGGAGAACAGCTGTTGGATTAAACCTGGAAATTCTGTCTACCAAATGTGCCAGTTAATTATTTTTTTTTACTTTGCATCTCATATGTTGGACTCGTTAAACATTAACGGAGAGCACCACGCCAAACGGTTCTGACGTCTGAACGTGTATGCAGCGTGCAAGTTTCTGAGGGTTGGATCTGTGTCAGGTTTGTGCCCAATCTGACGAAAAAAACATCTCAGAGTTTAATAGAAGAGTGCCTTAAAAGAAGCCCAGACCGCTCAAGACTGTTAGAAGTGTTTGTGAAAAGAATGAAATAGATTTTTTTTAAACATGCAAGTACTTAATATTCATTTATTTTGATATAAACAGAGTAGGTGTGCATATATTCTCCATTAGCGTTTGCCTTTAAACACTGTGTTACTATGGAAATGGGCATTTTCCCATCCACCAAGGACAATGTAACATCAAAACTGTTTGAACAGAGCTGCAGACTGGAGACGGTAAAATAGGGAGGAACAAATGAAGAGACAGAATATGCCGAGTAAAACTGATTTTTATCAGTTTTTCCTGTCTCTGAGAATCCGAGGTTAAAAATCGTGTTTATATGAAATAGAATATATATGAATCTATAATTATATATACTGTATGTATGCAAATGAAATGCGGTTGAGATTAAAAAAAAATTAAGCCCACAACACGTTTATTTATTTTGTGAATTCCTAAATTCTGTATAAAAAAAAAAAGAAAAAGAAAAAAGGCACATTTGTTTTCTATTTAGTTTGTATAAACCTGAGGGAAGATGAAAAGAATATGAAACAGGAAGCTTTATCGAGTTTATTTCTCTGTAAGATTGACCTTTTTTTTTTTTTAAATTTGTGTTGCATTCCATATACTGTACTCAGCTTTGTTTTATTTTTTTATTTTATCTTGGACTTGAATCCTCAGTGCGGCATCATTATTCTATGTTGCGAACATTCTCTAACTGCAGGGGTTCCCAACCCTGGTCCTTGAGGAACCCCATCCTGCATGTTTTAGTTGTTTTTATGCTCCGACACATCTGATTTTAATTAATGGGTGATTAACAGGCTTCTGCAGAACATGAAGTAATTAAATCACTGAATGAGGTGTGTTGGAGCAGGGAAACAACTAAAACGTGCAAGATGGTGTTCCTCAAGGGCCAGGGTCGGGAACCACTACAGTATTTAGTGAGCACGCTTTTTCAGCGGATATACCTCTGTACTTTTTCCAACAGTCAAAGATTTGCATTCTTCACAAATATCTTCTGTTTTGCATAAAGTATCAATAATTTTCTATTTCTTGTATATTTTTTGTGAATTTTGGGGGCCCCAAATCTTTTTCTTGACTTTCTACTGCTCCCTTTGTCTTCTGTCCTCATGTCTGGTCAGTCCAGTCTGGGCCGTCTGCTGTCCCACTTGGTTAAGAGTCTCTCCGGCCAGCCATCCTATTGGCTCCCTGTTTCTGTATGGAATGAAGCCATATTGATCCTGAGTGCTATCACAGCTGAATTGGTTGTAGTTTCCAGCCAGACTGCAGCTGCTAAGTGAGAACATTCAGATGTGCTGACCTCCATCTTCACAGGGGTAAAGGTCACTTTACAGCCTCACATCAGCCAAAGAGCTCCTCATCTGCAGGTGCTCTGAATGTATGCTTATTTTTTTATGGACATGCTGGTGCACATATTTTGACAATCAATAATAATTACACTGGCTGACATTTACAATAAAATCTTGTCAGACTTTTTTTTTTTTACTTTGTTTTGTATATATACTTTTGTATTTAGCCTTTCTTTCCTTCTAAGAGCACTGTTTGTGAAATGTTGAGGTATGTCCACTGCGTCTGTTTGGTTGCTTCTGTTGTCTTGGGTTGGCCTCCTTTATGCTGAAAGATTTTTAAGAAAAAGTCAAATTGCTAATTAAAATCCAAATCCTCTTTGCTGACTTTTTGGTGTGTTTTATTGCCGGCTGCTGAAAGAGATGACGTTTATGCTCGCGTGTGTGTCGGCGTGTGTTCATTTGTCTTGGAACGTTACCAAAATGTTGTGAACCACGGGATGGATTTTTAAAATCCCAGAAAATAATTATTGGATGTACATCTACAACTGATGAACCTTTGGAGTCAATTTCATTTAAGATGTCTGCTACAGCTAAGCAAACTTAAACAAAATTGTCTGTATCTTTGCCACTTATTCAGAACGTCAGCTAAAAGGTGGTGTGGTAGTTGACCATTATCTCCAACACAGAGTTCAAGCACCATAATCCATCCATTTACTTATACGCACTTTTCATTAGCAAAAATCTCAAAGTGCTACAAAGTGCAACAAAAATCAAAGATCAAATAAAAACGAGTGATAATACAAGTAAAATCAATAATAATATCAACTAAGATCAAAGATAAAATCATGTGGAGGCAGAGTAGGCTTGCTGCTTTCACAGCCACAGGCTTTTCAAAGGGTTGAACACACACAAATCTGCAGGCCCAGATCAGGTGACTCCCTCCACCCTGAGGAAGTGTGCTAATGAGTTAGCACCTGTATTTACAGGAATCTTCAACTCTTCCCTGGAGTCATGTCATGTACCAGCCTGTTTCAAGTCCTCCATCATCGTCCCTGTCCCCAAGAAGCCACGCATCACAGGACTGAACGACTACAGACCTGTGGCTCTCACATCTGTAGTCATGAAAACCTTTGAACGTCTGGTTTTATCCCACCTCAAGTCTATCAGCAATCCCCTCCTTGACCCTCTGCAGTTCGCCTACAGAGCTAACAGGTCTGTAGATGATGCCATAAACCTGGCCCTCCACTCCATCCTGCAGCATCTGGACTCCCCAGGAACCTATGCTAGGATCCTGTTTGTGGACTTCAGCTCTGCATTCAACACCATCCTTCCTGCTTTGCTCCAAGACAAGCTCTCTCTGCTCGGTGTACCTGACGCCACCTGCAGGTGGATCACTGACTTCCTGACAGACCGGAGTCAGCGCGTGCGGCTGGGGAAAGCTGTCTCGGACACTCAGACCATAAGCACAGGTTCACCACAAGGATGTGTTCTTTCCCCTCTGCTCTTCTCCCTGTACACCAACTGCTGCACCTCCAGCCATGACTCCGTAAAACTTATTAAGTTTGCGGACGACACCACCCTCATCGGGCTCATCTCGGATGATGATGAGTCTGCGTACAGGAGAGAGGTGGGCCGGCTGGTGACCTGGTGCAGCAACAACAACCTGGAGCTCAACGCCCAGAAGACAGTGGAGATGATTGTGGACTTCAGGAAAGACAGAGCCCCTCTGCCCCCCATCACCTTTAACAACACCCCCATCATCATTGGGGACTGCTACCGGTTCCTCGGCACCACCATCACCCAGGACCTCAAGTGGGAGCCAACCATCAGCTCCCTCATCAAAAAGGCTCAGCAGAGGATGTACTTCCTGCGACAGCTGAGGAAGGCCAAGCTGCCGGCCAAGCTGATGGTGCAGTTCTACACGGCCATCATCGAGTCCATTCTCAGCGCGTCCATCACAGTGTGGTACGCCGGGGCCACTGTCAGGGACAGACACAGACTGCAGCGCATTGTGCGCTCTGCTGAGAAGGTAATCGGCTGTAGTCTCCCATCTCTCCATGACCTGTACGTCTCCAGGACTGTGAGGCGAGCAGGTCGGATCACAGCTGACCCTTCTCACCCTGCATACAGTCTGTTCGAACCACTCCCCTCAGGCAGGAGGCTTCGGTCAATTGGGACCAGAACCTCCCGCCATAAAAACAGTTTCTTCCCCTCTGCTGTCAGACTCTTGAACACTCATAACCATGCTACCTCATAACTTGCCTTGGTCGCTGTATTTTGTATTTGTTCTTTGTATTTTGATTGGGAATCACTGTATCACTGTATTTTGATTGCACCACTCTAATTGTGATGTTTCTTAGTAGTTTTTGTTCACTGAATATTGTATTGATTGTATTGATGTTTTATGGTCTATGTTTTTTGTGTCTTATGTTTTTATATTTTAAGCACCGTTATGCCGAAGCAAATTCCTAGTCTGTGAATCCTGTTCATTGACAATGGCGATAATAAACTGAATCTGAATCTGAATCTTAAAAAGAAAAGTCTTTAAGCCGTTTTTAAAGTCAACCAGTGACTGTGGAGCTCTCGGGTAGTCAAGGAGGGAGTTCTATAGGTGGGGGGCAGCCACACAGAATGCCCGGTCTCCCCTGGTCCTTAATTTGGTTCTCGGAATGTGAAGTAGATTACTGTTCTGTGATCGTAGAGACCGGGTGGATGAATATGGTGCAAGAATGTCCTTTAGATAGTCAGGTGAAGTTCCATGTAAGCATTGATGTGTAATGAGAGCAGTTTTGTACTGAATTCTGTAGGTGACAGGAAGCCAATGGAGGTTATGGAGAATGGGTGTAATATGTTCAAATTTACGAGCTCTCAATAAAATCCTTGCTGCACTGTTTTGAATATATTGAAGTTTCTGAAGGTTTTTGCCAGGGATTCCAATAAACAGGGAGTTGCAGTAGTCGAGCCTGGAGGAGACAAAAGCATGGACGAGTTTCTCAGCATCAGAAAAAGTTAGGGATGGGCGAAGTCTGGAGATGTTTCGAAGATGGAAGAAGCAGGTTTTAAACAGATGCTTAATGTGATTTTCAAATGTAAGATGAGAGTCCATTTTTATTCCAAGATTTGTAACAGAGGTGGAGAGGGGGATGTCTTGACCAGAAAAGGAAATTGTTGTTATAGTAGATGTTTGTACCTGGTGAGGGGTGCTAATCAGTATGGCCTCAGTCTTGGAGCAGTTTAATTGAAGAAAGTTCTGATTCATCCATGCCCTTATTTCCTCCAGGCAGGTAGAGAGGGCAGTGAGTGAAGATGGAGATGACAATGGGGAAGATGAGGATGCTCCAGTCCTGATGTAAAGCTGTGTATCGTCGGCATAACAGTGAAAAGAAATGTTGAACTGATTAATAATTTGACCTAAAGGCAGCATGTAAAGGGAAAACAGCAGGGGCCCCAGAACTGACCCTTGAGGGACACCACAGGAGACACAGACTGTCTGGGAAGTGGCATTGCCAAGACTAACACATTCCAGCCTATTGGAGAGGAAATATTTGAACCAGTCCAGGACAGTGTCACAGAGACCGACCTCCACATGAAGACGGTGGAGGAGGATACTATGGTCCACAGTGTCGAAAGCTGCAGTGAGGTCAAGGAGGACAAAGTTGCTTCTAACTTTCTGGGTTAAGGAGGATGATGGTACCCTTTGACCAGCAGTCACTGTGCGAGAGGTGGGGGACACTCTGGACAGGTCTCCAGTCCATCACGGACACACAGAGACAAATTAGACAACCGTTAACTCTCTCATCTAGGGACTACAGTATTTAGAGTTACCAGTCATCCTAACATGCATGTTTATGGTCTGTGGGAGAAAATCTTGGATCGGGATTTGATCCGAAAACCTTTTCACTGAGAGGCAACAGCTTTAGCAATATGCTGCTGGATTGTTTATACAGTTAAAGGTGCTATATGTAGTTTTTGAACACGCTGGCACTTAGAAACATTTTGAACAGAGACACGTTTCTGGTCCCTCCTCACTCAGAGCCATATATGGCTCAGCTCCACCTTGCTCGCGCTGCAGCCTGGAATGCTCCGCCTCCACTACGTCCCGTCTCGGGCGCTGCAAAGTTCTGTGATTATATGTTAATAAAACGTTCTAAAAAATAAAATAAAAACATGGAGCACATGGTCCAGCAAAACAAAAACACCCTGAAATCAGTAGAGCTTCACGCAGCCACGTTGGACATGATTTAATTCGCTCGTGACTTCCTCATTTCTGTCAGTCGAGGTCTGGAGGAAGAAGCGATCACTTGACTTTTGGCAAAAAAACAAAAGAAAAGTCCAGAGCAGGGATGAAGAAGGGATATTTAATACATTTGTGTCACATACAAAACAGTTTTGCATCGCTTTGCAATTATTTCAACGAGAACCTGCGCGGCCGCTGCGGGGCTCGCTGCGGGGCTCGCTGCGGGGCTCGCTGCGGGTTGACAGGCGGGGGCGTGGGTTGGGGGAGGTGGGTTAGGGGGTGAGAAGTTAGAAGCTCTGTTTTTATTGGCTGGTTAACCGCGGGGCGCTCTGGTTTTTATAAATGCTTTTATTACCACCGGGAGACGCCAGAGGACTATAGTTTTTTTTCAGATATTACCTGTCAAACATCAGTATATCAGGAGATAGTGGCAGAGTGAAGAAATATGTTTAAAAAACAAGTTACATACAGTAGCTTTAACAATGGAAATTAACTTCCATTCAAGCTAATAGACTGCATAAAAATGACAGGTGACAGATGCACTGCCTGGCCCCAAAAAAGTTACCTCCTGGATTTAACTAAGCAAATGGGTACGAGCCAGTGGTCTACTGTAGTCTACTTTTTTGTAGTAGGTATACTGTGCTTAGAAACCAAAGTACACTGATTAGTACAATGTCATTGTCATTTTATTTTTAAGCATATTGAACATTTCCAAATTTGATGCTTATATTTCAATAAATGTACAACAAACTGTGTATAACAGTTGGCTTTGTATTAAAACATAGCATTTATAAAACCGTACTAAAGCGAAACATGTTCAAGTGTTAAGTATTAAGTAGAATTATACAATAATTTGTTGGATAAGCGCATGTAATAAACAAGCGCTGCATACAGACATATTGTTACGGAAGTGTTTAGCTGCTTTTTAACATATCAATGACACATGTCTAATTAAATGCCATGTATCACTGAAATTCTTAAGCTTGTGGTGGGTATACTCCGTATACACGCGTTTCACTACACCACCGGTACAAACCTATTGGATAATTACTGCATGGGTGATTATCTTTCAGCTGGCGACAAGTTATTTAACCCCAACTGGTGCAATGAGTTGCTTCTCATTTCTTGAACGACCATGTGAAAAGACACATTGCGTGGTCGTGGAAAAGATGTCATTCTGTTTGAGAAGGGTCAAATAATTGGCATCAAGCAGAGAAAACATCTAAGGAGATTGCAGAAACTTCTGAAATTGGGTTAACAACTGTCCAACACATTATTAAAAACTGGAAGGATAGTGGGGACCCTGACCTCTTTGAGGAAGAAATGTGGCGGGAAAAAAATCCTTAATGATCGTGATCGGCGATCACTTAAATGTTTGGTGAAATCAAATGGAAGAAGAACAACAGTAGCACTCAGGGCTATGTTTAATAGTGAAAGTAAGAGCATTTCCACACACACAATGTGAAGGGAAATCAAGGGATAGGGACTGAACAGCTGTGTAGCCTTAAGAAAACCACTAATCAGTGAGGCTAACTGGAAAAAAGACATCTGTTTGCTAGGGAGTATAAGATTGGACTGTGGAGCAATGGAAGAAGGTCATGTGGTCTGATGAGTCAGATTTACCCTGTTCCAGAGTGATGGGCACATCAGGGTAAGAAGAGAGGAAGATGAAGGGATGCACCCATCATGCCTAGTACCTAGTCATCAAAGCAAGATCTTGGGGAAAAATTAATGCAACACTGGATGGAAACAGATCTTGTGACATTGCAGAAGCATATCGAAACAATGCCACAGCTAATGTACGCTGTAATCAAAGCTAAAGGCAGACCAACGAAATATTAGCGTGTGACCTTTTTTGCTGTTGTTGGCAACTTTTTTTTTGACCAGGCAGTGTATTAAGCTAAATTTGGTGTGGTAGTAGCTGAGAGTCATCCACATAGTTCCCATGTGACGTCACATCTGTGGAAATTCCCGTTTGACCCTCATACAGGAAGGCAGAGCAGCAGTTAGAGCGCAGTCTAAAAATGGATGTCCAGTTTTCACGTTGTTTTTTTTTTGTTTCTAATTAATTGCAATGGTTACTTTGTGTTGGGTCAGTGGGTGTTCCAGTCGGGTAGACGTTTGGGCAACGCGCAGGTTTCACTTAATCAAAAAAAAAGTAAACGTGAAGGATTTATCTCATCGGAGAAGCTCACAGCAGCTCCATCGCTCTCTGACTGCTCGGAAGGATCTGCTCTGGAAGACGTCGTCCTTTTGGCCGGTAAACAAAATATTCTACATAAATCATTTTGTGAAACTATGTCAGAACAATGTTAGAGTACAACTGTCTGTGTGTTAGAGCTGTTTTTTTTTTTTCATTATTTAGCAACACCGTCTTGATGTGGTTAGCTTAGCATCTCGCTAACGCGACAACGGCCTCCTCGCGGTCTCGCCGGAAGACCGCCCCAGTGGGGGAAGGAGGACGGGAGCCAAGTCATGCGGGCGACGCGTCGGTCCCATGGGACGTGCCCCCGCGGCCGCGACAGATCCACGCCGTCCGACCTGAGCTCGACGCGAGCCTCCATGCGACGGATGCTAACGCAACATGCTAACTTCCAACACGGTAACACTCAAAGTGCTGGTTCTGGTCCGTGTTCAGCTTGGACTGTTTGTGCTGGCTGTGTGTTATTTTAGTTAAACCTTTATTTAGCTGGTTAGATATGATTGAGACAGTTTACACATCTTTTTTGGATTTAAAGCTGTGAAGCTCTGCGCTGTGACGCCGGTGTGCGCTCTTCGTAGTAATTAAATAATTAATGATATCAGAGTAACTACTTTGTGACAAGTTGTCTGATTCGTCTGCCATGATTTCTTTCTCAAACTCATTTAACTCCGACCACTGCCATTTTGCTCTTGTTCCTTGGTGAAGCTAGTAATGTATTTAGCTGTGGTAGCTCATTCTGTTTGTCCGCCATTTCTGCCTTTACGGGTGGCGAAAAACCCGGTATTGCGCAATACTCCCCAACGTGTGGGAACTATGTACATATACTGTACCATTGTGCATAAAGTCATTTTGTAGGTAGTCAATAAAACTGCTTCACTTTCCGACATACAATTATTTCAGTTTAAAAACCGTGAAAGCTGATGGGTGAAATGCGCTCCTTCAAGGAATTCTAGGCCTTTGATATTTTTTTATTTTTATTGTCTTGTTTTTCCAAGGAAAAAAGTGATCTTAGAACCATGTGAGCCGGAGACCAAATGTCGTCCAAGACGGTTTTGAAAAATTATAACAAAAACAAATGAAACTCTGAAACGAACTGGTCCCATCGGTTTCTGCCGTCGTGGTAACGAAACCGTTCGCCGCCTCCCAAAAACCCGGTGGTGTTGTCGGGCTGCTGCAGCTTCGGGGGACATTTGGTCGCATGACATTTAAAGACAAAGTAAAAGCTGCTGTAGGAAACTGGACTGGAGCCATTAGCAGGCCAGAGACTGATTGGACTGTAAGAGCGCTGCTTCTCCAGTTGCTGTGGGTGGTTGAATACATTAGCATGTGTGACATGCCTGGAGCTAAAGACAGCCACGTCTGTCAGCACAGCTTGCATGATGAAATGTGTGTGTGTGTGGGTGTTTGCGTTTGGGCTGTGGCTGGTGAAAGAAGGGGGAACCGAGTCGTTTATAGCATGTTGTTGTATGTGGACTGTGTGGAACTGGTAGCACTGGTTCCAATGGTCTGTTGCTGTCTGGCAGCAGAGTTGGCCTATACTGTGCCATGCTCTGTTTACACCCACATGCACAGTTGTGCACCAAACAGCCATAGGGTTAATTCACACACATACACACTGGAAACAAGACCATAAGTTCATCCACGGCTATCTTCACTCCACCAAACATTAGAATTTTATTTTATTTTTTACAGAGAAGACAAGGAGTGAAATCAATGAACACGCTCCTCGTTCAGCAACAAACAACCCTCCATTACATCCAGACAGACACTTTTCTGTTGAGTGCTTCATCGATTGCCCACCATATGGTAATCTGTGGTTCTCATGGATTATTAAAAATAATGAAAGGCTACAAGCAGTTGTTATGTCAGTGCTATTCGTTTGCTCGGTGAGTCAGAGACCCCTGAAGATGGAGCGAGAGCCGGAACCTGAAAGACGAGGACTATTTCTGTGTCCCCCCTGCAGCCACCGACACAGCGCGAGTGTTTACTGCTGTGCCACGCTGCCTCTCACATGTGGGAGCGGTTGAAGGATGACGGCTGACATCCCTGTGCCTCGAGCTCGAGGCAGGAACGGCACAAGGAGTGCTTATTTAACCATCAGGTCACCAGACTGACTGCAGCGTCACAGACAAAAGGAATACAGTAGTTGCCTCCTGGCCACTTTGTTAACCTGACAACTGGTTAAAATTAGACAAGAAAGTTAATTCTCAATAGTCCAGGTATCAAGTCCGCTCATTCTCAATCAGTTCATCTGGACAGTTTCTTTTTAGCAGAAACGTTTCACCCTCACTCCAGAGGGCTTCCTCAGTCAGAGTAGTCCAAAGCACACTGAAGTTAACCCACCAAGTAAGCAACTTTTGTGGACCAACCAGTTTGGTTAAAATTAGATTTAAACAGGCCAATCCAAAGAATTTAGGTTTATTGAGTAAAACCAGGATTTTTCTTAAAGGCAGGTTCAGCATGCTGAGAAGAGAAGAAAGACCAGTTGCTGCAGTCTGGTTTCTTTTACACAAGATGGCACTGTGAATACACGTGTCCTCAGCTGAGTCCAACCCTGACTTTGGCTTGTGGAGAACTTCCTTCAGGTCACTAATCTAAATACAGACACTCCTCATACATTGAGGTTTTCACTCTCCTCCAACCCAGAATAGCATCCAAACAAACAAGGGGATTATTTGAACTGGAAACAAGCAGCTGTAAGTGAAGCCTTCCTGCTTTTCTGATAACGAAAAGAAAAAAAATCATTAATTTACTCATGAGCTCCAGTTAACGTGTTCGAGGGCCACGGGGGGAAAAACCCTTGAACTGGGATAACCTGGTTGGTGTTTATCCTGCTGAGCAGTCAATCTTTTTCTTCTCATCAAATAAATAACTTTCACTACCTGGGGTAGGNATCTATATATATATATATATATATATATATATAGATATATATATCTATATATATATATATATATCTGGTTAGTGAAGGCATTCACTGTCAAAGAGCGTCTTATCTAATATGGGCAGAGTCACTGATTTGTTTAAAGGAAAAGCTTTGTAGAAATAATCAAAAATCATGTTTTGTGTGGTTGTGGCATTTTTTGGACTTACCGGTAATTTTTTTGGTCTTGGCGTCAGCCATTTTAAATTCACGATCTTGTTAAAGTGACGCTTCAGATCTTTAGAAGTGGGGTTCTGTGAGAAGATTACAAACAATATCTAAATATGTTGACGAAGATGATATCTAGTTTGAGCAGAGCAAAGTGGACTGCTGCCGCCGTAAAATACCTCCAGTCTTAACAACTTCAGCTGTTCATGTGAGGTCAGCTACTAGTTGTGCTTATAAATGAATGGAACTGTTTGCATAACCATGAAATGTAAATCTGACAGCAACGTGAAGATTTATATAATTTTGCCTGCGTTGTCCCTGGGTGTGAGTGTGATTGGTTTTGTTTGTCTCTGTGTCCCTGTGATGGACTTGTGACCTGTCCAAAGTGTCCCCCGCCTCTCGCACAGTCACTGCTGAAGACACCAGCTCCCCCGCAACCCTGCTAGCGGGTAAAGGAAATGGATGCATAAATGAACAGCTATAAATCAGCAATCCTTTGTCCCCACCTCGACTAGCTGTTAGTTCATCATCCAACCAGAATAAAGGTGATTTTTTTTTCTTCTCTGAACTGAAATCATTTAAGGTTCAAGGTTCTTTATTGTCATATCGTATGTGCCACATGAGGTGGAACGTGTGTACTCAAGGTTCCAGTTACATTCAAAAATAGTACAAATATAGACCATAAACAAAGAAACCGTACGTGAGGATCTAAGATATATGCCAAACAATAATAATGTAATATAATAAGGTGTATTAAACAGCAGCCTGAACATGAGTCTGTTGTGAGCAGATGGATATGATTATAGCAGCTTATGGGTAAGAAACCAGCAGCATGAATAATCAGCAGCACAGATAAAGTGTCAAACCTCCAATTACAAAGTGTCATTACAGGGATTTTTCTGATTGAGTCTAACAGCTTCAGGGTAGAAGCTGTTCCTCAGTCTAGTGGTTCTACACTTAATGCTTTTCAACTTCCTTCCTGAGGGGAGCGTGGCAAAACGTGTGTGGGTGAGTGTGGTCCTTCATGATGCAAGTGGCCCTCTTCCTGCATCTGGAGGTGTAGATGTCTGTGATGGTGGGGAGGCTGACTCCAACATCTTCTGTGCAGCCTTCACCACTCTCTGCAGAGCTTTTCTTTCTGCAGCTGTGCAGCCTCCATGCCCCACGTTGATGCTGGAGCACAGGATGCTCTCCACTGCACACCTGCAGAAGGAGGCGAGGACTGAGCTTCTCAGCTCGTCTCAGCCGTCTGAGGAAGTAGAGCCGCTGATGTGCCTAAAAGCCTTATTGACAATAAATATGATGATTGCTCATAACCTTATACAGTACAGTATAGAGTTTTACTTCAAAACCAATTTAACTTTTATCCCGTGGAAGAACATAAAACATTGGACCATTTGCAGCTGCGTGCACAAAATTGAGCCCAAAATTCAGTTTTCACCTAAATTATCCAAACAAACTTGTATCTCACCGTTGGAGACTACTGTATAGTTAATGACCCAACTGGGCTCAGGCTTGTCAGAAAATGCAAACATATTCCTTTGCAATTTCACAGATACTGAGTATTTGTGACCTAATGACCAGGAAGCTTGTTCAAAATTCACAATAAAGTTTTGTGTGCACAGGCCACACACGTTGTTTCATTCCCCCACCTTACCAGGTCTCTCATGTAAATGAATCCCCGAGGCTCAATGGGATGAACCTGTATAAATAAAGGCTGAATGAATGAATGAACAACCTTGGCAGCTGACCTCATGTTTTCGACTGATTCTGCAAAAGTGCATTTTAGAAATAAACATGGGCAGATTTGGACCAGTTTTTAATAATTGCTTGAAAAAAAAGTTTTTACATTTTCTGTCACAGAGCTCCTTTGTGGGTGTCAAACTACAGCTTGTACTCCTGAGACGTGTTGGAGACACCTGCAGCAAAACTGAGATAGGTTTGAGACGCCCACAACAACTTTGTGACTCTTTTGAGAGAACATTTATCCCACTAGTTGTTGAACATGGCCAAAATTCAAGCGACAAACCTGCCATCCTTTGTGAATGAACACCTCGTGCAAACGTCTCAAGACATTTTGAAGACTTCCTCATGAACGCTGTTCACCCAGCAGCCGCAGTCCAGCAAGACAAACAAAACAAATATGACCTTTTAACTGTTTTACAGACGAGAGAGCTAGAGGTGCGAATCTCTCAGTGTCTGGAGAATCGATTCGATTCCGATTTTTGGTATCACGATTTGATTCAAAATCAATTTTTCGATTCAGAAATGATTTTTGATTCAGAAACGATTTTTCTATTAAAATGGTCATACATTTAGTTTCAGTTTTGTAACTGACAAGCTGAAAAGAATAAACAACAATGTAAACAAATGGAACATTTATTTAAAACAATAATTTTAGGTTCCTTATTGTATCAAATTTTTTGCATCGTTTGATATTTATACCAAAAATAGGAACAAATAATACAGGAATGCATTAAATTCTGTAACTTAAATAACCAGTATTAGGTTAGCTTTTTGCTCTGTTACTTATAGAAGATTATTGTTTGAATTGATTGTTTGAACTTGTTTTGTTTTTGAAAAAAGGGGCAGATAAAATAAGATTTCTTCTTCTTTCTGCCACCTTTCATTTTATGTATTCTTTCATATACTATGAGATATGGTTTTATTTTCTTTATCTTTTGGGTTTTAATGTAAAAAAAAAAAAAAAAAGATTTTGGGGCTTTTAGAATCGATTCTGAATCGCCAGGACTAAGAATCTAGATTCTTTAAAAATAAATCACATTTTTTCCTGCACCCTTACGAGAGACTCTCATCTAAAAGTGAATTAAACACGGATCAAACATTTGTGTTGGGGACATTTTGAAACCTTGTCAAAGAAAGTTAGAAATCTATGATTTTATTTACCCAATTCTTGTCACACGGTTGTGCATTTATTGCATCATCAGCTGATCCATATTTAGAACGTTGCATGAAAACAGCTGTTGGTTTGGAGTGCATTTCTTTTCCTGAGAGCAGCTGGATGTTTTGTATAATCTCTCACATAATTCCATCTTTACCACCATCCAGAATCATCCGCTGTCTCCCGCACAATGGTTTTAAATTTTGAGGCGTCTGCACTTTTAAAGTTTGACTTTCATGCCTAATGTTGGACTTTTTGTCCCAACAGGCATGAGGAGCTCTCAGGGAGCCAGCTGTAACATCTGTATCAGCCTCTCCAGTTTGGGTGAACCATCCCTTTCAGAATGCCTCTCCGGGCTTTCATGGCAATTTACTCTCACATCTACACAAAGGAGTCCACAGAGACTGTCTTTGCCAGATAGACAACTAACAGCAGGTTGCAAAAAAAAAAAAAAGTGAATTTAAACCATTTCGCCAACAATGAGTGTCGACGCTCAGACAGCAGCACGCCGAACCCATCAGTTTTAATAAACACACGACTATTTGATGTGATAAGCTGAAAATGGAGAGAAATGAATTATATTAACAGTAATTTTACAAAGTTTTTGGAAGTGCTTGGGGGCTTTGCAATTCACTTGTCAGTTTATTTGAAGTACGTTTGCAATTACTGCATTTGTTAAGATATGCCAACATTCTTTACTTGGCATGTTGCTTTGGGCAATTGACATTATTGATTTAAAAATAACAACACGGCTGCAGTCTGAGCCCCATTTATAAGTAAATCCATAAATCATTTACATAGTGTTTTAGCATAATATTTTTCTTTACGAATTTCATGTCGCTGACAATTACTTTAGCTATCATTGAGATTATTATCCTACTGAGCCCAGATGAGTCAACATCTACGTGGAGGCAAGATACTTTTACATCATCGTAAACAAAGTTATTATCCATCAGGACAAGAAGTCTCAAGTTATAAAAGAGAAACAATGCGAGCATACAGTATATGTTTAGTCTCGTCAAGGTGCTAAACTTCTCTGCTAATGAGGATTGGGTTTAATGGAGAGGAGAGAGGCAAATTTGTTTTATTCCTTGGACTGAATGTACTGCTATGAGTTTTTACACAATCACCCTTGGGTATCAAGAGTCTTTTAAGAAAACTACATAATGTTTCATATGACAAGTGAGATTAGTCATACAATGAAATTTTAATTGGAGAAACAAGAAAACCAACAGAAACATACAAAAGTGCGAGTACTCCGTTTTCATCTCCTTTTTTTCCTGTGTTCTCGCACAACTTGAATTCTCTGGGGCGTTTGTGCACCCTAATGTGATGACAGAACATCAATTACAAATGCATATCTCGCTCGCTTATCTGTTATTTGCAGATGAGAGTCATTTCAGCCGAGATGCATTGTTACAGATTAGAATCGCCTCGGAAAAGAAGGAAATGTTTGAACAGAAGAAGCACTATTTTAAGCATTCTGCAGCAGCCGTGAAAACAAAGGAGGATAACACATCGGCGAGTACATCACAAAAGACAGCTGAAGTCTGTGCATCTTTAATTACAGCACGCAGCTTTAACATTATGCAGAAACAGAAAGGACTTGGTACAAAAACACAAAGTCAGACTCACAAAGCTTTCACTGTTTTTTTTTTTTACTGACATGGAGTTGTTTTCTTTCCTCTTCAATCTCTTTTTGCATTTTTGTGTCCAATACGCCTTCATTAAATTTGTGCACATGTTTGTATGCAGCTAATTAGCTCTCAGTGCACGATTGCATATTGTCCAGAAGTAAATGTTTTTGTTTTAAAACCTTGAGTTGGTTGATTGTTTGAGTGACAGCTTAAACCCTGCATGCTCTATTTTAACTGCAATTTGGTTTTTCTTGCACATCTGGATTTAGAGTGCATTTATTTTCCTCTTGATTCCTTCAAAATTAAGTTTTTCTTGTCTGCAGTTTGGGATATGGAAATTAATCTTAGCTGCTTGTTATGTATTCTATAAACTACAATAAAGTAGCACAGCACTTCACTGAGAATACCTCTGTAATCTCATGCAACCCCGTCAAACATCTTTGCCTTACTTAAATTTACTTTATGAAATTATAGCAGAAAGCTTAAGAAACATGATTTATTTCAAAAGGAGGTTGCAACAGAACAGGACGGGGTGATGTTCAAAAATGTTCTTACGATGAATGAAATTTATTCCATGATGAGTTTTGGACAAAATAATGTGCAACCAAAAGAATAATGCAGAGCATTAAATCACAATCAACAACTTTGTGAGCTTTAAAAATGACAAGCGGGCTGATTTATTAGAATGAACCACAGCTGATCTCATTTAAAAATCTTGATTTCTACACCAGCTCGTAGGAAACATTGAGCCTTATTTGGAAACGTGGAGGCTGTGTCGGTTGATTAGCTGATCTTTGCTTCTGAGTGGATAAAAAAAACACTTCAGATAGGATGAAAAGACTGATTTATTACCTCACAGTTATTTTTTTACTGCTGCCAACATGCTTGTGGCAGCCAACACAATAGTTTGATTAAATGCTATCATAGAGAGTTGTACAGTCTTAGCAGAACATCTGGTTTAGAACAGCAATGTAAAAAATACAACAAAGAAGAAGAGAAGACAAACACTGCTAAATCAAACTGATTACCGGTAGTTTCTTGTGATGTCTTTTTGTGATTTTTCAGCATCAGAAAGGAAATAAAAATGATGAAAAAGGGACAGAAATTAACAAGCTGTACGTTTTAGGGGAGAAACAATTACAGGTAGTCCTCGACTTACGGCGATTCAGGGTTATGTCACGCATCTCATAAAAAAATAAAAATCGTTGGAAATTCTTATTTTATGTGTTTAAATGTTCCTGATTTCATGTGTACAGCACTTTGTTGCAGCTGTGTTTGTTTTAAATGGCTTTATAAATAAAGTATTATTATTATTATTATTATTATTATTATTTAGAAGCCGATTTACGCAGTGTCCGCCAGTTTTCGGTTAGCTCCGGCCTCGTCAGCCGGCTTTGGCCGGACCGTGTGTCCGATCAGAGGTTGCCTCGCTTGGATACATGAGCTGGAAACGCTCGGTGAACTCTGTGGACGTCTCAGGCCCGGAGCAGCAGCCGTTGATCGCTCCGCCGCATCACACCACGCCGGCCGACACCACCAGCTCACCACGGGATCCGGTGACCATCCCGCCGCTACTGTCCCTGCCATCAGCCGGCCCCACCGGGGACACGGAGCCTGCTGCGGCCGGGAGCTCGCCTCGATGCTCCGCCTGGCAGCCTCGGATGTTGGTGGGACACGGAGCTAACATGCTAACACGCGGATAAACGGCTTCACTAGCTCCCAGTAAGTAATTAACTCTTTTCCCCTTCATTATGGCTCCAAATGTATGGAGCTAACATGCTAACAGGCATTACTATAAACAGTTTGGACCGCGTGAAGCTGCAGGAAGCTGTAGAGCTCGGACGTGCAACGAGCTAACATGCTAACAGACGGAGACAGGCTTCACCAGCTCACAGTAATAAATTAACTCTTTTTTCCCTTCATTATGGCTCCAAATGTACTGTATGTGTTTTTTATAATTATGTAGGGTACTGTGTTAGGATAGGTGAAGTGCTTGGTAACTGTACAGTACCGTACATGTACGTGTATAAGTGGCGGCCAGTGTGTATGTGTTTTCCGACTTACAGCGTTTTCAACATATGAACGGGCGTAGGAACGGAACTCATTCGTAAGTCGGGGAGTACCTGTAATTCTTTTTGGATTGACTTGTATTTGATGTAAAAGAACAAACCAAAAGCCTGCTTTGGTCTCAAAAAGTCAGCTGGAATATTTATCAGAGGGATTTTTCATCAACGGAAACAATCTAAACCTCCAACAGCTCCCGCCCACATCAGATCCTCCCCAGCATGCGAGCAATCCACCAGTTGCACGGCATCACGATCTGACAGACGACCCGGCCTCCTTGGTAGTAGTACGGCCAGGGGTTGAATCCGCCCAGAGGCTCGTGGTAGCGTCGACAGTAGCGGTAACCACGGCGACAGTGCTGGCAGCAGAAGCTGCGGTCATCCAAGTACCGATCCAGCTCGATTCCAGCATCCCTCTGAAAGAGGACACAGGGTTACAATCACTTCACATGACAAATGCCAGTCCTCCAGAGGCAAGGGCAGGACGGAGGGAGAGGAGGAGGAGCGGGTGGCGAGGATGGATGGGGCTGCTCTGGTTCTAGGTCAGCAGAATGTTCATAAAAATAAAAAAAACACGAGTGAAAAGATCAGAGCTGATGTCTGTGAAAATGCAAAGCTGTGTCATGCTCAACGACTGACAAAGAGATCAAGATAACAGCAAGTGAAGCAGCTCTGAATTGGGCTTCAGGAGAATAAAATACGACAACGTCCTTGACCTTTTAACGACACCTGGGGTGGTGTGACAGGCGGCTGCACGGTGAAATCAACCACAACCTCCCCAGCAGCTCTGCCGTCAGTCCGAGGGACTGTAAGTTGCTAGTTACCAACATAATTACACTATTTCTTTCATCCATGACCTCTTAACTTCCTCCAATGAAGCACACACTGCACAGAAAATGTCTGCCCCTCCTCCAACGGAGCATTCAAATTATAGCTCCTCACGTCTTCATGCCCTCCCCCTGACCTTGACTTTAAGTGCAAGGCACATTCCTGAAGCAATTAGCGGAGTAATGATCGTCTAAGAAGGATTCTTTCATTTGCTCTTGCTGGCTGCCTCTGAATTTATAGGGGGGCCAAATGAAACCCAAACGAAAGGTAAATTGGGTAGAATTAATGGCCCTTAGATTTTTCCATTGTGCCGGTTGGTTCATGCCCTCATTGACTCTTTGGGCTGACTGCCATGCCTCTGATCAAGAACAACTCCAAATGGGGGTTCGGAGAAGTGCCACTTAACTTGCGCGGCGCAGGCTGAGAGACAGCGACTGCCCTCGGTATGCGTTTGACCACATTTCAATCTCTTTTAGTAAATGAATCCTCTGAGACGACGCGACAGTCTTGTTAATCTCCTCGGATCCGGCTCGGCCTTCACATTCAGAACAAACGACTGCTTCCAATGGGTCAGCTACGTTTAGTCATGCAGAACAAAACACATCTACCGTTGGGAATAGAGAATGTGGAAAACGTTCAAGAGGACCGAACCCTGAGGGGACGTAGAGCTGAGTCCCTTCAGTCCACCAACATCTCAAGTCTGCACCTATTCGACAAGTCGCTGAGCGCTCTTATACAGTACTTACTCTTTTGTGTTTTTCTGTAGCCGTTTTCGCACTGCACAGCCCTCTGGCCCGGGTTGGCCCTGAGCCCAGCCTGGCCCGCCCCCGCTCATTTCGCATTGTGCGGAGAGCTGCCTTGAAGAGGGTGGGGAGTTCTTAGCCAACGCCATTTCCTCACTTGGTTGAACTTATTTTACGTTTGTCTTTTATTGGATAAAAACAAAAAAAAAGGAGTTTGTGTTAACCACAGGCATAACACAAACTCCTTTTTTTTAAAATCCAATAAAAGACAAACGTAAAATAAGTTCAACCAAGTGAGGATCGAACCCGAGTCGAGTTAAAGTTTGGAGTGGCAACCCGACGCGCTTCCAGTGAACCACCGAGGCATGTTGCTATTTCCAGGTCCACTTTTCCTTTAAACGAACCACCCCTCATAAAATCCTGGCTACGCCCATGCTCCGACGCGGACGCACGCTTAAAAACGTTCTCATCGCGTGTGCTGCTGTCCAGCTCCCTCTGTACACGCTCGTCTGCTATGTAGTTTAAAAAGAAGCTGACTTCATCGTTAGACCACGCAACGGGGGCTTGGGAGGTAGACATGTTTCCCTAACGTAAAATGGAGGTTGTTGTTAGAACGATGCAGTCGCAGTTGATGACTCAACACGCAGCAGTCCCGCCCCCTGCTGCAAACAACGAATCAAATGATGAGCAGTACATGATGTCAAACTGGGCCCGGGAGCTCGGCCCGCTTAGAACCTCCGTCGGTCGGGTTCTAAAACTCGGGCTGACGCCGGCCCGAAGAGGCAAATGCGAACAAGACGAACCCGGGTTAGAAGCCAGGTCGGGCCGGGCTGGGCCGGGGAGGGCTGTGCAGTGCGAAAACGGTGGGAGCTGGCTATTTGGAATCTGTTGCAAAAGTTTGTTCTGCATCCGATTTGCGCTCTGATAAAGTGAGCAACAGTGCACATTCGTGAGACATATATTTAAAACACATAGGAAAGGGTGCAACAGATGATATCAAGGAAACCTGGCTTTGATTTATGAGTATGACAGGCACAGCTAGGCTTCTAATGATTTATTGTTTCAGTCAGGTTTCAGGTCATCAGCTTCCAGGCAACAATCTGTTATGGAAACAACACGAAAGCTGTCAATGGACCAATGATAATCTTATCTCCTCGTCGCAGCCCAAACTGGGATGTAACGAAGTCTGGAGCCGCGGCTCGGAAAACGAGGAAAACATTTTATTCAAATGACGCTCATCAAAAACAAACAGCCAATAGGCAGCGTTGTACCTTAAAGAGAATTAATCAGAGTTATCCTTTTAAAACGGAGGGTATGTATTAATCACTCTCGCTTTGAGTTGCTGTCTCTGGTGGGGGAAGCTGTGACGATAAGAATAGTTCACCTTGGGAAATCTGAGACAGTCGCTCACAAACAAGCAGCATTAATGAAAAGTAAAAGCCATTACCACCTTGCTGCATCTGATTTCATCGCATATTCATGCTCACATATGCACACACGCATGCTCCCTCATGCAGGCACCTCATGTGCATAATATCGAGACACTGGATGTGAATGAGTCGGCAGAGTGGAAAACTGTGTCAGCCATTCAATAAGATGTAGCAAATCAAAGCGTGACTCCTCTAATCTTCACACTTGTTGGCATTATTTCACACGCTGATCACTGCTCTTCACGAGCTCGGAGCGCGTGTCTGGGTGTGTTATTAAATCTCAGAGCAGGGCTCATCACATTCATCCGGTGATCAAAAACAGCAAAGATAATGTTTCTTTTTCACGCCCTGCTTTGTAGTCAAAGAGGCTCTTTTTAACGGAAGTACACAAGACGGAGCAACATCTGGAAGGCTTGACCTCAGATTTTCATCTCGCTGTGCTTTACAGAGAGGTGGAACGACAATGAAATGGGATATACAGTAATTCAAAAGCACACAGTCATGTATTTCAGCATACTCAAAGTGATAAGCTTTAGCTTCAGCATAAAGATTCCTCTGGAGGCACAAATGGCTCCTGCATTTATAGATTTGAATTCCTTCAGCTTTCTACACCTCTGTATTGCATCTGAATGTGACGCCGGCAGGTTGCCAAGGATTTAACAAGTTGAACTTGCAATATGAACCAACAGGGGCAGAAACGTACAGAAATGTGCATGTGTGTGGTCGATCTATATCAGGGACTCATTTTAGATATATGGGTCAAGAGCAGAGGAACAATTGTTTCAGGCTTGTCAGAGCGGGGTACTTACGGAATTTTTTGGCGTATAAGTCGCAGTTTTTTTGGCATAGATTTGCTAGTCCTGCAACTTATACGCCAAAGCGACTTATATACGTTGTTTTTTTCCCCCATATTCATAATGCAATTTTCGACTGACGGTTTAAATGTTCATTCATACTGACGTGAACCAGGGTAAACATTACCAGTTGTAGCTGCTAGAGCAGTGTTTTTCATAGTGTGCCGCGAGTGATCGTCAGGTGTGCCGTGGAAATTATCCAATTTCACTGAAGTGGTCTAAAAATATTTTTTGAAAACAAATTAATTATCTGCGTTCGGCCGTACGCCGCTGTACGCCGTTCGTACGCAGAGGCACACGCGTATCCCCGCAGGGCATGTACACGCAAAGCTCAATTTTTACGACCGCGAACGCAAGCGAGTTGTCGCACAATAAACTGCCCGGCGCCGGACTGTTTTGTATGCGACACAAATGTATTAAATTCCCCTTCTTCATCCATGATCTGGCCATTTCTTTTGTTTTTTTGCCAAAAGGCAAGTGATCGCTTCCTCCTCCGCTGACTCCATGACTGAAATGATGAGAAATGAATGAATTTGTCACGAGCGAATTAAACTCGGGTCCAATGTGGCTGCGCGAGGTTCTGCAGATTTCCTGGTGTTCTGGACCAGCGCTCCCTGTTTTTATTTTATTTTTTAGAACTTTTTATTAACATATAAACACAGAACACCGCTGCGGCTGGCCAGGCTCGTGCCTTTTTTCCCCCCACCCGACCTGTCAATCAATTCAGTAGGCGTGTCAGCAAATGACCAATCAGCGACCTCAATTTGTCCCGTAGGTAAACGCTCTGCCCTGCTGCTGCTCAAATGACGTCAAATATTTGGAGAGAAAACGCGAGCATTAACGCGAGAACGAACGCAGAGCTATACTGTGAACTGCCTGCGCACAGAACGCGCGCGTAGAGCGGCGTTCGGCCGAACGCAGAGCTATACTGGGGCCTTCAGTGTTGTTCCTCTACCGCTATCCCCCCCCCCCACCACAAACATTCACTTATAGTTAACTGAGAAAAATGTAGCATGAGTAAAATGTCCCCAAAAAGAAAATCCTATTTTCCAGATTACAAACTCCAGGTAATAAAATATGCAGCGATACTCTAGCAGCAGAAAGAAGGTTTGTAAATGGGTGGGGTCCGTGCTGCCTGCCCAGGGGATTCAACCTGGTAGGTGAGACGGCCACCAGGTTGAATCTCGGCAGAGGATCCTCACGGGGAACCTTCTCCCTGTGTCTGGCTGACTCTCACTGGGCGCATTACCTTGACAGCGGTGCGCCACGACCATCTCTGGGTCATCCTGGAAGAGTCTGGTGACAAAGCTGACTCAAGGCTCCGACCCCAGGAAGCAGCGAGGTGCAGGCGGAGGAATGCTCCGGAGCTCGTGGCCGGAGCAGCGAGCTCTTCTGCGTTCCTTCACCGCCCGAGCTGGGAGGAAGTGGGTAGTGAAGCGCATGATCTACGGCCCCAGGGAGCAGCGAGGTGCAGGCGGGTGGGGGATGCTGTAGAGCTTGCGACTCACCTTCATCCCCGCTCCGGCGGCGGAGCTGGGAGGGACACCTGGAGCAAACGTGCCGATTTGTTCAGGGTCAAAACAGCTGAAGTTTCGCCTGGGCGGTGCGGCGAGTCCAGCGAGTCCTCCTGTGTGCGCTCTTACAGTCGCCAATCAATTTTTGGCATCACACCGGCCCATGTTTCCTGGCGGTCAGCAGTGACGCATAATAAATGCGACCTATACGCCAAAGTGACTTATACAGTATATGTTTTTTCCTCTTCATTATGCTTTTTTTTTGGATGGATGTGACTTATACGCCAGAAAATACGGTATTTAGTTTGAAAATTTCCGGGCCACCGCTGAGACAACCTGCACGTTGACATGGCAGCACAGCAAAGTTCAGCAACATATATCTTTGAGCCTCTGTCGCAAGGACTCAGACGATTATTCTGCTTTATGAGCGAGCACCGTGGATGGAAGGGGCTCTGCGTTTCAAACTTATGAAATGCAGATGAAGCAAATGCACATTTTTTTTGGGCAGGCACTGCTTATGTGATAGAAGCAAAGACATAAAAAAAAGGAGCGTGAGGTGGAAACTACATGTGTGCGGTGCTCGTCTTACGACTGTGTGCACATTTACATGAACGGGGGAAGCAATATAAAAAAATAAAAATAAAAAAAGCTTGGCTCACACATGTGGCATCCCCTTGGCATGAACAAGAGTTCAGACTCCCAATTACAGACTGCTGCCTGCTCTCTGCTTGGCCACAAAGGCCTTTGTTATCACCAGACCCACAAACAGCGCCTGGACGAGCTGCTGGAATGGATTGCGGTGGTATGCATTACGCGGCTGATAGTGGTTGAGCGTTTCAAAAGAGGAGCAGAGTTTTTCATCCCCCGGTATGTTTTAATTGCTGCGTCTCCTGTCGCAGACACCAAGGGGGGAAGAGGCGTTGAGCAGGGGTTGTTTCTGGGACGAGTCTGATAAATGTCAGAGTTATAGGACATCTCATTTCTCCACGTGTCTCTCACTGTTTCTCGTAGCTCTAAGTCATTATCCTTGAAGTTTGCTGTAGCGACAACTCACCTGCAAGTGTTGGATTTGTGTGTCTGTGCGCATACGTTTGGAGTATTATTATACTATGCACAGTCAGAGATAATTAATCACACGATTGAGCGATTTACACGCGGCACGCCAAAAAGCGTCCCTTGGCCTCGCCACTTATTTGATATGCTTTTGATAATTAACGCATTATTAATAAATGCAAACTATCCGTGCAGCAGCGGGTGACCTTGAGAGTGTTTCTTTGCAGAGTGCTGTCCACTGTCTGTGTGGGGGAAAAAAATGAAATAAAAAAAGGCACTAACGGGCGCTGTAAGGCACAAGTAGCTGCCTTTGAAAGGGTGGATATTCCTCTCAATTAATGGGGAGACATTAAGAGAGTCTTCAATGAACTAGCCTTACTTAAACAGATATATAGAGCAATTGCTATGCCCTCTGGTGCGCAAAGTCAGTTTTAACATCAATTAGCGAGCAATTTATATGCAGAAAGCGTCGCGGCAGAGCCGGGACTGATTGAAGCGGCTCACTGTATCTCCTGGTGTGGTCCCACAGTGAAGGAGGGCTCCACTTACATAGTCATTTACAGGAGCATGGTCCAGGACATCCCGGGCAAAACGCTGACCTATGACCTCTGCGTCGGGCGTGTCTTCACCCAGACTCTCAGCATCTGAAATCACAAAAAAGTGTTATAAATGCCAGACAGGTCTTTGTTGTTAGGAGTAATGAGATAAAATATTAAAGATGAAGTTACATACAGTAGTACAATACATACATATACTGTAAGTATAAATTGTAAAGAAAAACAGTAAAAAGATCTAAGATATGAACTAAGAAATACACTAAACTAAGAATACTCTAAGCCAGGGGTCCCCAACGTGGTGCCCGCGGACACCCGGGTGCCCCCAAGGACCATTTGAGGTGCCCCCGGACCTGTTTTAAAAATAGCACAACTCACTAAGCTGCATTTAAAATGGCATTTTATTCAGTTTTTTTTAAATTCTGTATTTATATACAGTATATTTTAAAACTTCTATCTTAAAAATATGTTCTTAAAAATATGTTTATTATACATTTTTTTTCAATTTACGCTTTGTTATTTCTGGAGAGTTTATCAAACTGTTGCCCTTTGTATGACTCCGTACCCACGAAGTAGCTCTCAGTTTCAAAAAGGTTGGTGACCCCTGCTCTAAGCACTATAGTACAAAAACAATACATGCTGCGGTTGTTCGGCATATCAAAGTCAAAGTCAAAGTCAACTTTATTGTCAGAACTGCAATATGTACAGGACATACACAGGATTGAAATTGCGTTTCTCTCAGTCCCTCGGTGCAACAGTAACCATCTAAACACTAAAACATTTAATAAACATAAGCATAAAATAGTAAAAGTGTAACACTGTCCTGAGTTTTTTCATAGTAGTATAAAAGTATGAAAATTTACACCAACACTGAAACACCAAACACCCCTAAAACACCAAACACCCAATGAACATAAGCATAAAATGAAATAATAAAAGTGTAATACTGTCCTGAGTTTTTTCATAGTAGTATAAAAAGTATAAAAAGTATATCTATAAAATAAACTGAAGGTTCTAGCATTGACATTTGCAAAGAGTGGCACAGCAGCATATGAGTTAATGTACACAGTATATGTATGAGGTAGTTGATGTTGGTATAGAGGCAAAGTGGCATATGCAGTAAGGCACATAAGGCACATTTGGCATCCTTAGATAAGGCTAGTCAGAGAATACTGTATATGTATCAGCAGTAGTGTAGATATAAAAGTAGTGTAAATGTAAACAGTAGTAATAAATGTAAAACAGTAGTAATAAATGTAAACCGTATTAATAAATGTAAACAGTGAATGTAAACAGTAGTATGACTATAGGCAGTAATGTAATACAAACATTAGTGCAAATATGAGAAGTAGTGCAAACTGAATGAGCACATGACCGAGAGTTTAGTGAATAACCCGTTTGATGACACAGGGTCCAGTGTTAAAAACTTTGTGTTGAGTGGTAATGTGTGAGAAAGTTTTTTGTGTTAAGGCAGTTCAAATGGGAGGGGAGGCAGAGCAGGCAGAGTGTTTAGCATTCTGACTGCCTGATGAACAGAGCTGTCTCTCAGTCTACTGGTTCGAGCCTGGAGACTCCTCAGTCTCCTCCCTGATGGCAGCAGTCTAAAGCGGCTGTGTAGTGGGTGTGTGGGATCACCTGCCATGCAGTGGGCTTTCCGAGTGAGGCGTTTGCTGTGTAAGTCCTGCAGTGAGGGCAAGGAGGTGCCATATGGTTTTTGTACTACCGGTACTAGTGCTTAGAGTATTCTTAGTTTAGCGTATTTCTTAGTTCATATCTTAGATCTTATTACTGTTTTTCTTTACACTTTACACTTTTGTTGGGTGTAACTGGGACACTGTGTACACAATTTTGTACCACCATATGTGGTGCGAATGACAAATAAAGTAACCGAATTTGATATTTCTTAGATATCTGTGGCTTTTTATTGTCTGATCTCAAAGGGATGAAACTTACAGAAAGTAATGTTTGAATGAACATTTAGAACTGATTGACCTTTGGAGTCAGTCTAGATCAAGATGGCTGCCACAGCTAACTAACATTAGCCAAC
>JBBPBX010004028.1:65045-79048 GCA_038048925.1 Garcialebias charrua
ATTGAGCTAAATACAGATCTGCTAGTAACAGATCTTCAACACATAGTCTGATATCGAATGATGTCACATGATATTGAATTAATCAGTTTTTTCAAGGTTTGACCAAAACGGCTTCAACTTTGTCATTTCTAAACACAAGATAAACGTTCAGAGTATCCCAATTTTCCCAACGTTCTTCTTAAACCAATGTGCAAATCCCAATTTATTTTTTGGACATTAACATTATTTTAGGCCTTCATGTCCAAATATTCAAAATAAAAGCAGTAACACACACTTTATTCTCCTTTTGGTAAATTTTCTTAGCAAACACAAGTCCATTTTCAAGTTGCTTAAAAAGGACACACACTTCTATTTATTTTCATGCAGGAGTATTAAATTCTATATGATGTTTATCAGATTGCTTTGTGCACACACAGCAAAACTTTTCAATTAAGCTACAGAGAATATTGAAATATTGTACAGAAATTTTGTTTCAGGTCATTTTCATCTATTGAGTCATAAACGTCTGCCAACCAACTTAATGAGATACCACTGGTGTCCATGCATTTCTAATACAAAGTGACAAATGTTCTGTAATGTTCAGTAAACAGATGCCTTCTTTTAAGGAAATACTGCAAACCTTTCAGCAATCATTACCTGCAGAAGAAAATAAAAAACAACCACGAACACATAAAGACAAATACTGTATCTAATCAATGGATGAATGCATGATTGTGCTATACTTAATTAAAAAATGTAACCAAACTTGTGTTGCTGCTTGTTAACTTTATCGTTTTTTTTTTTTGTTTCCTGCTGACTTGATTGTATGAATTTTTAGATTTTGCATAAGGGAGTGAAGAAAAAACAAATAATTACAGGTCAGACAGCAACATAATGAGCTGAGACTCACAACTAAACTCTGCAAATCTGAATGGAAAACAATAAATTACAAGCATTTTCTTGCTCACAGTCATTTTTTTTTACAGTTTTTGTTGAGTTCAGTTTTGTTTTTTGTTCACAGCTGCATTCAAAGAGGGTTTTAATTACAGCATCTAGTCATCTTAATAAAATTGCTCTTTTTCTTGTGTTAATGAGTTCTTGTGTCTCATTTGAAGAAAACAAGAGGCCAGTTTAAAAACATAAATTACCAAAATTATTCAATAATTTGCAAGAAATTGATCTTTGTTAGATCTTGTGATGTTCATGTAAAAGTGCAAAAGTGGCTGTTTTTTGCTCTTGCAGGTATTTTCATTCTAAAACAATGGATGTTTTTTGTAATCTGCAGCTTTTCTTCCTCGCAAAAGTCCCAGCTGCTAATTATTTATATTTATATTTATTGCTATGGTCTCTCAGTTTTTGATCTGGTCTGCCATCTCACAAAGCAAAGCTAACCGAGTGGTTTTATAGCTTAGGAAGGAGAGACAGGCTTAAAAATGCAATACAGGTAGTCCTCGACTTACGACAGCTTCGAGTTACGACGTTTCGCGGTTACGACACGCATCTCCATTAAAAAAATACAGTATATCCTTCCGGTTTCGACGGCAGAAGCAGTAGCTTGACGGCAGAAACAGCGGAAAAACACAGAAAGACACGCTCTGGACGGAGCTTCACGGCAGAATCAGTACAGTACAGGCGGATATTAAACGCTCTGGACAGAGGTTGACGGCGGTTTTACAATGGAATACGGCAGATGGACCGAGCTGACGGCGGTTTTATGTCCTACAATACAATACAATACAATACAATACAACTTTATTTATAAAGCACTTTAAAACAACACCGTTGGCCAAAGTGCTGTACACCAACACAGACAAGCATACAACTATAAACTCAACAAATACCATAAAAGTGATGAATTACCAGATCAAACAGCAAACAGTAAAAAACTATAAAAGAAAAACTTAAAATCCATAAAACCAACATTTCAAGCTGTGTTAAAAGCCAAAGAGAAAAAGTGTGTCTTCAGAGCAGATTTGAAAACAGGAAGTGAGTCAGTTTGTCTGACACGCAGAGGCAGCTCGTTCCACAGTTTAGGGGCAGCGACTGAGAACGCTCGGTCACCTCTCAGCCTCCTAATGGACTTTGGGACGACCAGCAGCAGCTGATCTGCTGACCTCCGAGAGCGTGAGGGAATGTACAGTCCTAAACAAATATTGGATGGACGGACGGAGGTAGGCCACCGTACAGCAAGCTAGTTTGCCAGCTAGCTCCCTTTATGTGAATGGAGCCTGTAGGGAGGAGGGAGACGATTCAACTTGCTCCTTCGTCATTAAAAACTGTGTTAGGATAGGCTAAGTGCCGGGTAACTGTACAGTCCTGTACTTTTTTTTTTAGTATGTACGTATGTTCCGACTTACGTCGAAATTCGCTTTACGACGCCGCGTAGGAACGGAACTCCGTCGTAAGTCGAGGACTACCTGTATTTTGTGAAATACTTAGAGATTTAACACATGTAACAATAAACTTAATGCACAATTATTCATCTGCACATAAAAGTCTCAGCATTCACAATGAAGGTAGAAACAAGTTAATTAGCGAGTTGTCCTGCATGTTTACAGAAATGTCCGATAAATATACGAGTTTGACTAAAACACGTTTGCTGATAACACCTTCACTTTAAACGAGCATCTACTCATACTTTCTTACTGTCATCGTGTTTTTCTGCAAAAGGATTTGAATTTTCTTCCCACCACAGCCCTCCAGTTTCTAAACGCTCCTGACATATAGAGAGCAGGCTGCTCATACGGTTGGTAAATCATGCCGTCTCCGTGGACCTGCATTGGGCCTGCGGGGATGCCCTTCAGCGAGAGTCCTAATAGTTTGCATTTAGAGGCAGAGCTGCCCCCTGCTCTCACCCTTCATGGGGGAGGGATGGATCCAGTGGATAGGCAGCTGCTGGCAAATCTCCCAGATCTTGGAGTCAAGCAGGAAGTCTGGGTTAACGATGGGCTCTTCAGTGGGAACCCACACCCGGGAGTCGTCCACCTTCATGTCCACCGCCTTGGACTCACGAATCTGCACACACACACACACATGCACAGAGTCCCAGATGTGTTACATATACACCTTCTGAAGCATGTCAGATCCTGCTAAAACGTCCCACGCAAAGCACCGTCCTGCATTCACACCTCCCTCTCCCCTGAGCCACGCAGCAGCTCCAGCCTTGTAGTGTAGTTTCATCTATCACCTTTATGTCTGCTGAGAGGACAGCGACTTCCTGACTCCTGACACCCATTGGCCTCACTCTGTCCTCTTTCTCACTCTCAACCTCCGCTCAAGCCTCTGGCGTGTTCTTTCTATTGCACATCATTGAAATTCACAGACAGTGATGATTTGACTTTTAAATGACTTTAGAAGTGGTCTTCATTACTCCGAGTGTGGTTGCAATATCGTTTAATGTGACAGACACAATAAAGCCTTGCATTCTCCCTGTGCCCTCCCCGTCCCCATCCGTATACACCCCCCTCCCACACCCCAACGCTTCACTTGGCTCTCTGCACTATCACTAGGCTTAATTTGTTGATACTGTAGTTCATGAGCTGTAAAGTAAACTATTATTGCTTAATGATAGCGACTACATGTCAGCGTTGTCTAATAGAGACATATGAAGGGGATTTAGTAATGCTCTCCCCTAACAGTGCAGATATTTATTTTCTTCATGTACTGTATATGTAAATAAACACGCAAACAAACCCCTCTTCCCGTTCCCTTGTTAATTAGCAGCCCGGAACAGAAAAACAGTTCACTTGACAAATGTTTTTACAAGGTGATTTTCTTCCAGTCTTCAGCTTAATTGCACATTAGTTAAGCCTGATGTAGAATCCTGGGGCTGTGGTATGAGTGAGAATCATTTATATTAGGCCCTGCCCGCCTCCTCCATGTTGTCCCCCGTCACTCTCGTTTGAATCAGATTTTTGTTTGTCACATTTACTGTCTGCCTAGTTGGAGGAAATAAGACTCAAGGTGAACATTTAGTTCAAATCTTTTGAAGTGGGGTTTGCGAATGGGTTATGAACACATAATATCTGAGCTGTTTAGGATAATTACCGGTATTTGTGGAATTAGAAAATATTCTGACTAAATTGGTCTAATTGATAACCCAAGCTAAGAAATAAGTGCAAAGTGCTGCTTTGTTACTATTTGTGCTTGTAAATAGACATATAGGACTCTATGTAAAAAAAAAAAAAATGCTGTGATGCAAAATTGGCAATAATGATAAAGTTTAGAACAGGGGTCACCAACACAGTGCCCGCGGGCACCCGGGTGCCCCCAAGGACCATTTGAGGTGCCCTCAGACCTGTTCTAAAAATAGCACAACTCACTACAGTACTAGGCTGCATTTAAAATGCCATTTTATTCAGTTATTCTTTTTTTGTATTTATATATATTTTAAAATGTCTATCTTAAAAATATGTTCTTAAAAATATGTTCATTATACATTCTTTTCAATTTACGCTTTGTCATTTCCGAAGAGTTTATCAAACTGGTGCCCTTTGTATGACTCCGTACCCACGAAGTAGCTCTCAGTTTCGAAAAGGTTGGTGACCCCTGCTTTAGAAAATAGCTTTGGGACAAACCACTTTCAAAACTTTTAAAATTGATTTTAGTTACAGTCAAAGTAGTGGCTAGCTTCTCTGTCAGCTCAGAATTAAACCAGTTTCCCCACACCGAGGTTGCTCAAATAACTATTTATGACAAATATAATATGGATCGTTCATAACTTACCACAGAACCCCATCTCACCGATCTTTAACAGTTTATCAGAAGATAATCTGTCCCATCAGACATTTTGTTCTGGGATGGCAGGTGTTAAGTTAGAGCTCATCAGAGCACAGAAACAGCACTGGTGAAAGTTACTAATAATATTCTCATGGCATCAGACAATGGACAGGTGTCTACACTGGTCTTGTTAGACCTCAGTGCTGCTTTTGATACAGTTGATCATAATATTTTACTACTGATGCTTGAATATGATATTGGGGTTACAGGCATGGCTCTAAATTGGTTTAAATCAAATTTATTTGACAGCTTCCAGTTTGTAATACACCAAAGTTAGACATGGAGTTCCTCAGGGTTCTGTGCTTGGAACAATATTCTTTACTTTATATATTTCCATTAGGTAAAGTTATTAAACAGCATGGGATGAATTTTCATTTTTATGCTGATGATACACAGTTATATTTGTCCATGAAACCCAAGGAATCCAATCAGTTATAGATGACAAGCATATATTAATGATAAAAACCTGGATGACCCTTAGTTTTCTGCATTTAAACTCAGACAAGACAGAGGTTGTTATTTATGGATCTGAGCATTTTAGGAATAAACTTTGCAACCTTTCACTTCCTCTAGATGGCATTGATCTGGCCTCTAGCTCTAATGTTAAAAATCTTGGTGTTATTTTTGATCAGGACACATCTTTTATCCCCCACATTAAGGAAGTTACCCGGACCGCCTTCTTCCATCTGCGTACTATCGTTAAAATGAGAAACATCTTATCTAAAATCAAAAAGGCGTTCAATACAAGATCAACTGGACTTTATTTGTTGCAAAAGACGTTTCGACCCCTATCCAGGGGGCTTTTTCAATTCACTGAAACCAAAATGTGAGCGTGTGGAGTTATAACGTGATGGTGCGTGATTTCTTTAGACTGTTATAACTCCACACACTCACATTTTGGTTTCAGTGAATTGAAAAAGCCCCCTGGATAGGGGTCGAAACGTCTTTTGCAACAAATAAAGTCCAGTTGATCTTGTATTGAACGCCTTTTTGATTTTATCATGTCCTGGATGACTGAGAATCTTCACCAGCATCTTATCTAAAAATGATGCTGAAAAACTGGTTCATCACTAGACTATTGTAACTGTTTACTATCTGTGTGTCCAAATAATATTTAAAAAGTTTTAAGTTGATCCAAAATGCTGCTGCCAGAGTTTTAATGAGAGTTTATAGGAGTACTCATATCTCCCCAGTTTAAGCTTCTCTCCATTGGCGCTCTTTCAAATCCAAAATACATTTCGACTTACTTCTACAAAGCTCGCCCTGAACCTGGTTCTGCTGGAGGTTTCTTCATGTTAAGATTTAGTTTTTCCTTTCCACTGTTGCCAGTGTGCTTGCTCAGGAGACTGTGATGAAGTGAAGACTAAATGCAATCTGCTGGCTTTCTAAGATAGATAACTTTTACTAATTGACTTTTTTTCCAGTGTATGTGAACGTTTCTGTTCAGTGCCCTGAGATGACTTCTGTTGTGACTTGGCGCTATATAGAGAAACTGAATTGAAATAAGCAGAGTTTCTAAAACACTTTCAAACAGACTAACAACAACTCCGAGGAGCAGCACAGCACAACAGAGGTGGTGCTCTGGCACTGAGCCGCTTCATCCCAGTTTCGGTGGCTGCAGAAATTAAAATCAAACTCGGAGAACACAAACAGCCCTCTCTAATTGGACCTCTCAACCACTGAAGCCAAGTGAGTCTTCTCTGGAAAGTAAATGGAGGTCAGGACACGGGGCTCACAACATGACTTTGACTTCACAGTTGAGAAACGACTCCAATAACTTGAAGGAAAGCACGCCTGGGGGGGAAGTGTGAAAGGTCAGTATTTTAGCATGGGGCTTGGATTTCTAAATGCCAGTTGACAACCACAAAGACAACATGATTACAGCCTGCCAGTTTGTACACACGTCTGGAAGGCTTTTCTATTTTGCTATTGACAAATGATATATTATTAGGACACAAGCAATTTTTTTTTATCAAGTATTGGCCTTGAAATGATGGTAATTTGTTTTCTGCAGCTTGCTCCTGGAGTATATATGCTTTTTGCCTACAGTGCACAACTTAATTATATACTAGTTGTGCTGTAGTTAACAAATTTACCCTCTCCTGCCACTTTGTCCCGAGGGGGGGACTACATGTCGACATGATGCATTGTTTAAAGTGGTGCTGTGTTTGCCAGAGATCAACAACGATTTTCTCACAACACCCAAGAGATTTCATATGCCAAATCCCACACAAGTTTTATGTATTTGACTAGTTGGTAGATTTTACTTGACAAACCTCTTAGAGCAGCCTGCAGTGAGTAGTTACAATTCACCTTCTAGATTCAGGCTGCCTTTAGTCACGACTGGCAAGAGTAAATGGGAAACACTCATGTTGGACTCAGACTCAAGATTATTGTATTTCAAATAGCTGGAATTTGTGTTGAAGGACTGACTTTCTTTAAAAATCTCTCTCACAATCCATCCTTTTGTTAGCACACAGTGTGCAGGGTTCAGTGTTTCCGTTAAAGGTTAAAATAAACTGATTTATTGTATTACATTTTCATCTGCCAGGAATTTTTTTTTAGTTTTTGAAGCCAAATGTGAATTTTTTTTTATAAAGAGAAGGAATTAAGAGATGTTTAATACCTTAAAGCTGCTTGTACAAGTACGGTATGTAGTCATTTATAGATCATTTTTCTATAAATGTTCAGTTTTCCCACCAGCACACAGTCAAAAAGTGAATGCAATGCAGTTTGCACTTAAACTTTTTCTGCATTGGATTTTCTTTAAACTGTGCACATTTTTATTTTAGTTGGTGCAAGTTGTTGTTGGCAGCACCTCCAGAAGTTCATGGGGCTATGTGGGGACCACTGAACATCCTGGGGTGGCACACCAAAACCATGTACCATCACAGAATTTCAGGAGATTTGTCACACTGTTGTCATTTACAAGTTGTTTGACAAACACATAAATAAAGGAGTCAGAGAATCACCTTCTGAATTACATAGATCTACTTGAGTATTTTTTTAATACTTGATATTACTTACAGAGAAAAACACTGTCAATACTCAACTTATTGAAGCTTGTCCTCTGTTAAATTAGTATTTATCAGGAATTTTTATGCATAAACTATAACTTGCTGAGACCCTGCATCCTGATGAAGAGGACATTGGTTTTAGATTGGTTGTTCTTATTTAGGGAGGACTATTTTTAGGTTTTATTTTTAATTAAAATATGTATTTATTCTTTATTTTAAGATGGACTTTAGGGGATAAAACATTGGACCAAGAGGGATCAGTGAGGGGGCATTCATCTTTTAGTGGTGGCCATTGCCCCCCTGGTCCCCCTTGGTCTAATGTTTATTATGTTTTCTTAACAGATCTTCACAACTAATGCTATATTTGACATTTTAAGGGAGGGACGGACTAAACCAAATTCTAAATTTATCTCAAGTTATTGAGGCTTCACTACATTTCATGACTTTTTTTTGTGTGTAACTTTGACAGATAAATATAAGCCAGGCAGAAAAACAAGTGATAAATGAGGTACTGTATTTTCAGCAACAATGTTAGTACTTCTCCATCATTAGAACTGTCTTGTTTGGATTCATAATAATTTCTATTAATTTTTTTTTATAATTAAGGAAGTTTCTGGTTAAGCTGCATTAATAATGTTATAAACAAGAATGCATTCTTATTTTGGTCCCATTTTCCTGTCAACAAAAACCCTGTCGCCTAAAATATTAACACATGAGGTCAACTGTATTGTTGCCGTATCATTGGCTGCCGGACTATTTATTGAGCTCATGCAAATGACTGTAGCCGTTTTCGCATTTGCCGGCCCTCCCCGGTCCCGCTCGTCTCTGGTTGGCCCAGAGCCAGCTCTGGCCCGCCCTCGTTGATTGCGCACTGTCCGGAGAGCAAGCCTTGAAGTGGGTGGGGTATTCACTTGACGTGGGTGGGCAGTTCTTACCGAAAAGCTCAGAATGCGAATTTTTGGAAAAAACGAAATAAATACTGAGTTTTCATGTGTTTTTTCACTACAGTTAGCAAGTTAAGCATATAAACACACGTTTCCGATCATTTTTATGCACTCGAAAGTAGTTTTTAGATGAAAATAGAGTGTTTTTAGGTGCGCTGGCGAAATTTACTAGCGGACTTCCGGTTTGCGAATTTGTGGAAAAAACGAAATAAATACTGAGTTTTCATGTGTTTTTTCACTACAGTTAGCAAGTTAAGCATATAAACACACGTTTCCGATCATTTTTATGCACTCGAAAGTAGTTTTTAGATGAAAATAGTGTGTTTTTAGGTGCCCTGGCGAAATTTACGAGCGGACTTCCGGGTTGCGAATTTGTGGAAAAAACGAAATAAATACTGAGTTTTCATGTGTTTTTTCACTACAGTTAGCAAGTTAAGCATATAAACACACGTTTCCGATCATTTTTATGCACTCGAAAGTAGTTTTTAGATGAAAATAGTGTGTTTTTAGGTGCCCTGGCGAAATTTACGAGCGGACTTCCGGGTTGCGAATTTGTGGAAAAAACGAAATAAATACTGAGTTTTCATGTGTTTTTTCACTACAGTTAGCAAGTTAAGCATATAAACACACGTTTCCGATCATTTTTATGCACTCGAAAGTAGTTTTTAGATGAAAAATAAATACTGAGTTTTCATGTGTTTTTTCACTACAGTTAGCAAGTTAAGCATATAAACACACGTTTCCGATCATTTTTATGCACTCGAAAGTAGTTTTTAGATGAAAATAGTGTGTTTTTAGGTGCCCTGGCGAAATTTACGAGCGGACTTCCGGGTTGCGAATTTGTGGAAAAAACGAAATAAATACTGAGTTTTCATGTGTTTTTTCACTACAGTTAGCAAGTTAAGCATATAAACACACGTTTCCGATCATTTTTATGCACTCGAAAGTAGTTTTTAGATGAAAATAGAGTGTTTTTAGGTGCGCTGGCGAAATCGCAGTTGATGACTCAACACGCAGCTAGTCACGCCCTCTGGTCTCGCCCCTACACGAAGCAGTCCAGCCCCCTGCTGCAAACAACGAATCAAATGTGAGCAGTAAATGACGTGAAACTGGGCCCGTCGGGCCGCGGTCCGATGGAACCACGTTGGAGATGGTTCCAAAACGAGGGCGGAGCCGGGGAAAAAAAGGAAAATGCGGACACGCTGAACCCGGGAAAGAGGGCGGGGCGGGGCCACCCGGGCCTTTAAGGGCTGGTCAATGCGAAAACGGCTTGTGAGACAGAGCACATTGTGCACTGCAGTACTGTACTTTGATGAATTCTCCTCCTCTGCAGTGAGATTGTGTCTTAGCACGCATGCTGTTATTTTTCAGTTTGTGGTTCTGGACTGAGTGGGAGGTATGGGGTTGCTGGGTGAGCGTTGGGCTTCCATATTAAAGGGCTGTTTAATGGAGCAAGCGTTCACTGACACTGTTAGAGAGTGTGAGGAAGGCCGATGGTGATTTCAGTGTCAGACTGGGAGAACTGGAGTCAAGCTGCAGGGATTACTCCCTCAGACATTTCATTGAGAATGAAAATTAAAAAAGAGGGGGGTGGGGGTGGGAAAACTGGCAAACAGTTCACGTTTGTCACCTGGTTCTCCTTCCACACCGGCTGCATTTCGTTATCAGCCGCTTGCAGTTTTTCCCACAGTTCTTTCTTTTGTTTTCCACCTCAGCTCTAAAGCCTGCTACCGCTGCTTTGAGCCCCTTTTCCTAAAAGCCCGTGGTGGGGTTAGGCTACGAGCGATTACTGTTTGGTTTTAACCCCTGTGAGCTTCACGTGTTTCACCATTTGAGGAGAAACTTGTGTTGATCTTTGAAGGTGGACGCTCACACAGGAGACATCAGGGGCCGCTGCGTGTGTGAGGCCAGACGCAGGTTACTGTTTATTCCCCATAATGTGACCTTTTCTCAACGCTGTGTTCTCCACTGTACAATCTCACGCTCCTGTTTTGAAGTCGTACTCTGCAGCAAATTCGCCCGTCAATATAAAACAACAGTCACAAGGGACTAGAGGTGTAAAATGACAGACAGAGAGAGAGAACAGTGGTGTTCGCATACAAATTACTATGGTACTTTTAGCTGCACAAGTCACACCTTTTTGCATAAATTTGCATGCCCTGAGACTTATACAGTGATATTTATGTTTTCCCCCCCATATTTATAACCACATTTTTGGCTGAGATCTGATGATTTCATTCATTCTGACAAGGAAAATATTGAACACTACCATTTTCAGCCACTAGAGGGCCCTCGGCTAATATGGCAATCCACGTGTCTCATTAATAGGTAAAAGTGGCCATAGGCTTGCCATACCAAGCCACCTTTGTCTCGCTCCATAACTCCTGGAGCAAACGTCAAATCAGCTGCATTTTGCCACGCCGCTCAGGAGACATGCAGCTGTTTTGACCATTAAAGTGCATTTATTAAGGAAAAGTTAAACTGAGACACGCCTTTACTATAATGTCAAACAAACAAATAAATGTTTTTAGGTGGTTATCTGGTTAAATTTGACAAAATGCACAACAAGTCCTCCCTCTGTGCGCTCCTGCTTCCGCAAATCGATTTTTGAAATGCAGCTGATTTGACCAATATAGTGCATTTATTAAGGAAAAGTTAAACTGAGACACACCTTTGCTATAATTTTGAGCAAACAAATTGTTTGTAAGTGTTAATCTTGTTAAATTCTTGTTAAAGTCCTTCCATGGCTTCCATTTGTCAGCCAATCGATTTTTGGCACAACACCAGCCCAAAATTCCAGGTGGTCAGAGGTGACGCATGACAAACGCAACGCGTCTGCGGTGATGCATAATAGATGCGGCTTATACAGTGAAGCAACTTATTTATGTTTTTTTCCCCCAACTTTATTAGACATTTTTGGACTGATGCGACTTATACTGTGGTGCGACATGTACGGTGGCAAGTATGGTAATTAAATAGTACAGGTAGTCCCCGACTTATGAGCGAGTTCCGTTCCTACGAGGTGCTTGTAACACGAAATCTCGTATGTCGGAACCCGAAACACGTGTCGCTCGTAAGTCCGGATTTTCGGTCGTAAGTCGGAAAAAGTATTCTAGCGCTACTACGAACACCCGTTTTTCAACACAAACGTACATACCAGTTCATAAACATGCTCAGAAACTTGTTTACAAACAGTTAGCTAACACACTTTCATGTAAAAACACAGACCAGTGCTGTATTTTCTGTGTGTTCTTTACAACTTTACTGTTTGTTAGTCAGCTCGTAAGTCCGGAACCTCGTATGTCGATGTGCTCGTAAGTTGGGGACCACCTGTACTTGGAATAGGATGTAACTGAAAAGTGGACAACTTCACATAGGTTTCAGAACACTGGAAACAACACATATACAGTACTGTAGTTGCAAATATGGAAAGTCAGGTAACCAAGAGGAAAACTGGAACATTTTTGTGTTAAAAAACATAAAATCACTGTTAATTTATGCTCAAACATGCAGCTTGAGCTTTTTGCTTGGACGGCATTAAATCCAGCAGTGAATGTTGTTTGGGTTGACTGAGGACAAGTTCATGCGCACAACAACCACAGGCAATTTGGGATGTTTTATCAACTTTTGTTTGGTTATTTTAATGCAACATTTGCATAAACAGGATTGTTAGAATTAGGCTCAGGAAATGTAATACGGTAATTAAATAACCACCGCAAAGTGCAAATGGAAAGTAAAAAAAAATAAAGTTTTGGGGGGCTTCAAGGTTTAAATAAACTACTTGTCAAAATCCTTGCGATAAAAAAAGACATTTAGTCTGATGGTGCTCTCTGTGGTCACCAGTGGTGTAGTCTACATTTTTGTAATGGGTATACTGCAGTTAGTTTTACGTTCGGCGTTGGACACCATTGAAGCCACTGATCGCGATGTCCAACGTAAAACTAACTTTACCTCAGTCGGTCCGTATAATGTGCTTAGAAACGAAAGTAAACTGGTTGGTACAATGTAATCAATTTATTTCGATTTTTAAACATATTGAACATTTCCAAATTCCAAAAGATAATGTACATGTATACCAATAGATTGTTACGGAAGTGTTTAACTGCCATTTACCATATCAATGACGCATGCCTAATGATATGTTCATTCATTCATTCAACCTTTATTTAAATAGATGAGTCACATTGAGCCTCAAAGACTCATTTACAAGTGAGACCTGTTTGGACAGACAATAAAAGTGGTGAAAAATGAGACAGGGTTTGGATGTGATACATATGTAATATATCATTGGGAACTTTTTAGTGGGTATACTGAAATTCTCAAGATTTTCTAGTGGGTATACTCCGTATACCCACGTATCACGTAGACTACACCACTGGTGGTCACCCTGCGTCTCCTCCTGTTAATTGTCCAGATCAGTATCACCTGCGCGTCCTGTCCAGCTGTTCGTAATTATGTCTCATCTAGTTCGTGTATTTAAGTCTAGGTATGTGTGTTAGTCATTGTCGGTTCATCCTTGGGTATGGTCTTGGTCCTGTCTTGTTTATATCCAGTTATGTAAGTTTTGCTGCCACGCCAGCCTATTTACTTTCCTTATTAAAGTATATTTAATTTTACGACCTGGCCTTTGAGTCAAATCCTGACACTAGTTTGATAAGTGGATTACCAGGACACTGTAAGTGTACTGTCTTTTGTCTTGTTCTGATTGTCTTGAGAGCTGATTTGATCCGATGTGGTCATCTTGTTGTAAAATTCTTTGTGTCACTCATACTGCAGCAGTCTAAACTCTCCAGCATTGTGTTGCTCTTAAACGACGTCGCTTCACAAAATGGATGTTACAGCAGCCGTCAAGCAAGTCGACGTGAAGGGGGATGTTTGTCATTTCAGCTTGTCAAGCACATCCTGATTTTTGTTACTTGTTGCACGAAGGACAAATTGCAAACAGGCAGAGCAGCAGCACAGAATCTGTGAACTGGTTTGTAGCTAAAGGCATTCAAACGACTGAATGACAGCCAAAAATGTCCAGTCTTTGCAGATGTTTAAAAAAAACTGCTTGTGTGTGATGCAACTTTTTAGTTACGTTTTTGTTTGAAGATCCTTTTGTGCCAGTCATACTGTGTATTGTATTCTCTCCTTAGCGATAGCCACTGTTAAATAAAGAAACTGCAGTGAGTTCTGCTTGAAGTGCCAGTATAAACTCTAACCCTGACACAATTTGCACGAGCCAGGGGTTGGGTGACAATATAAGCTCAGTTTTAGAGATTGTACAAGTAAAATCAGCTGA